>VZSF01002067.1:363857-435015 GCA_013398295.1 Chionis minor | reverse complement strand
TATTTAAATATTATTTAAAACTCCAGTTCCTGGAAATTTGTGGCTGTACAAGAATTTCAGCTTCTGTTTTTGAAGAAAGTTTTGTGTTCCCCTACTTCTTCCCTTTTCCCCACTGCGTTGTAGGAAAAACAAGCTGAAAATGCAACCCAAGTGTACCCCTGAAACAGAAAGAAGCTGAAAATAATTGAGCACTTTTTTTCACCTAACTTCACAGGGTTTGGCTCTGATACAATGTGTGAATTTGGCAATACTGGAGTGAGAACAGAATCAGAGCAACTGCTTTGAAGTTTCCATACTTTGAATCTCAACTTTTCCAGTGTTTTATCTATCCATTTTTTTTTTAAAGTTATCATTCTTATTCATAGTACTGTTTTTACATAGTAGCAGGGGGCCTGGGTATTGTACACAACCACAGGAACACTGCTTGGATGGGACCCCCGGAGATCATCCATCCAGTCCAGCTTCCCACTTGGCGCAGGAGCGTTGCCAGCACCGGACCAGCTCAGACCACGATCTGTCCAGCGGAGCCTTGAAAAACCTCCCAGGATGGAGCGGACACGACCTCCTGGGGCTACGTGCTCCGGGGCACGTCACCATCCTGGGGGAGGGTTTTCCCCTAATGTCCCACTGGACCTCCTAAGCTGCTGCCTGTGGTTGCTGCCCCTTGGTCTGTCATCTGCAGCCCTGATAAGTGATTGACTCCATCACCTTTGTAATTGCCCCTACAGGAGCTGTGGGCACGTACAGGGGATGCCTATCCTTATCAAGTGCTGTAAAGATACGGAAACCAAGATAAATCCTGTGCCAAAGGGCTTGCAGTGTGGGTCAATGCCCTGTAGACAATTTGAGCGTAGGCTGGTCAGATTGGGGCTCAGAGAAATGATTTCTCTACTGGCATAAATTTTTGCAAACTCAAGTTACCCCTTCAAAAATTTCCAAGCAACTCTGCTCCGGCACAGCGTTTTGAGGGCTGTGGAATTTTTTATCCAGTGCTTGATACCCTATGAGTAGGTTTGCTGTCTCTTGGCTCTGTAGCCAAAGGGAAACAGCCATTTGAATTCTTTCCAGCTGTTTCTTGCAGAAAGCTCACAGGGGTCAAAACCAGTCAGCCAACAAGTTAATTATCTATCTGTGAATTACTTATTCTTACTGTTTCTCAAGTGGTAAATAAGAGAATGAGAGTATAAACTCCAGAAATGCAAAAAACTTTGCAAATCTGCTCCAAGCTCCTGGGAGCACCCCAATCCTGCGAGCAGACGGACACAAGCATCACCATTGCATTAACCATGACTGCTCACAGTGAGCACAGTCCTCAGCAGCACGAGTCAACAGAGCTGAGCTTGCTCTCAGCATCACGACCCGAGGAGAAGAAACTGCTGACCTGACTGCAAGACTACATATAACTCTGCTTTTTAAATGTTGGGTTACAGAGAGTCTGTCAACTAAAGCCAGTCAGTGGAATTTGATTTTATTAGTATTATTCCTGGTATAGGTTAGGAGTAAGGAATAAAGAACGCTTTCAATGGTTATTGTGCTGGACTGGACTTGTTCTGGGTTGGAAGAGGAATGGGTAATAAACACTTTATATAAATATAAAAGCAGTTCAGCTTCCTAATAGCTGACTTGAACAAGAAACCGGGCTTTCAAAAGCAGCCATCTCTGAGCTGTAGCTCCCAGACGTGTTGCAGGGGACACTGCCAGGTACTGGAAACTAGAAATGTCAAAGCCTTGGCTAAGAGGAAAAGCAAATCCCTGCAGTGGCTGCTCCGCAGGACCTGCTCGACACACTTAGGGGTACCACTTGGCTGAGGCTGAGATGTGCATTACAGTCTAAAATAAACCCTTAAGTCCGTGCTATCATCTTGCACATTTTAATCAGATTTAATGCTCTGGAACATTGTAAGAATTATTTCTGTCACCTGATTTTAGTACATATTATCCCTTAATGCTGAATGGAAGGGGAGCCTTTGCCTCCACATCCGAGGGGAACTCTTGAAAATGTGGAAAAAGCATTAAAGGCGTGGGATGGAGGTGGCCTCTGGTTCTATGGCAGAATTTTCCTTCTGTGAGGGGTCATTGCCATGGTGCTAACTCTGTTTCACTGATCTTCCATGGCCAACCGAGACGAAGCTGAAATCCGGGTGTTCTCCGCAGTGTCTGCGTTGAGATGAAGTTGTCAGTAAGAACCGCTGCGGTGCTGGCAGAGTATGTCCAGCTCCTGGCTGGTCATCGGAAGAATCCCCTGAACAGTAAGTACTCCTAAAAACGAGATTGGCATTAACGCTCTAAAATTACAGGCCCTGTGTAATGTTTTGAAAAGCGATACGGAGAGTGCTACATGGCTTAGGATTTAAAACCAGAGATCACAGTCATTGCAAATACTGCACTTCAGATGTTACAACAAATGCAGCACTCTGTAATACTAATGAACTAGCAGCGTGGTTAACACAAATGCTTGGCAATACCCCAAAAAGCTTTCAGATACGGCATGTCTCACCCCGTCCTCCCTGCTCTCTCGTGCCCTGGCTGCTCTGGCAGGTTACATGGTCTGGCTACTCCTTCATCAGCTTCTGAAATACGTAGGGCTCAGGGGACCAAGCAGAGCCACTGAGACACATTTTCAGCTTGCATCCAAGATACTGCTTTCCCTTTCCCCTTTCCGTTGCCTCCTTCCCTGTTTGTGAGACAGAAAAGGTCCAAGAGCCTCCGGAACCTGGTTGATTTTACAGTATTACCATCCTCTGTGTCCCAGCAGCGTGTGAAGACCCCAGGTCGGGCTTGCTAGTACTGTACAAACACGATAACCAGGTCCTGGCACAACGAGCGGATACTCAACGCAGGAAAAACCCAGGCCAGCCATGAAGGAGAGCTTTACAGCTGTGCAAGCAGGATGCCAGGAACACGGGGCACGAGGGGATTTCTGGCTCACTGGAGCTAATTCCTTCGTACTGCGGCAACATCACCATGTAATCCTTTCCACAAACCGACCGTGCGCCGCGTTAGAAAGCAGGTGGGTTTCTTGCCAATAGTGTCCTCCAAACTGAGGCTGTTTCCAAACCCCCATCCATGGGTTTGCAGCATCCCAAGCTCCCGCCGGCAGTTCTTCAGTCTATTGCCATGGTTTCGCAGCCCCCGCCCTGGTGCTCCAGCCTGAATGACACCTCTTCCCATGGATTTATCCCAGTGGCAGAGATTTAATGGCAGCAGAATCAGACCAGGCTGCAGATTTTTTTAGCGGGGAATCTTTGTCCTCTGTGTTTGCACTTGAGGGAGTCTGAGGGAAGTGTTGGATGCGGAGGTTTGGCTCCTCTGCGCTGGAAAAGATTAAGTAGGACAAAAAAGCATTGCTAGTGGATCACGAGTTAAAAGTGACACCTCCAAAAGAAAAATGGGTTCTTTTTCCAATGTTTCTGGTTTGTTGGAAAAGTCCTTTTTTTCCTCCAGGAGTGAGGTGGAAGAGAAGACAGACAGAGAATTACAAGCACTTTAACATTGCCTTCTGTGCAGAAATCACATATGCCTCTCTCATAAATCAGGCCATCTTATTAATACTGTCTGTTAATTCTGAACAGTATCTCTTGTTTGCTGCCGTGTTTTAATTGCCTGTGCAACCTGTCTGGGAGCAGCGGACATTTAAAATAAAATAAATCCTGCTAATTATTGCTCTCAGCTTTGTGCAGATGACGCCTGAGAGCTCACTGTTTTCCAGATCTGCAGTTTCATTGCTTTCTCTGTATGAATAAGGACCAGATCGTGCCGCGGTTTGACTCGCTGGACCAAAACGTGAGGGGGGGGATTGGCTTTAATGAATTCTACATGGTGGTGCGCATCCTCCTGTCCCATGAGCTGCATACCCTGCGGGTGCTGGAGTTGGTACAGGGACATCTGCACCATCCAACACATCCTGTAAAGGGAATCAGCTCACTGGAGCTGATCTTCGTTCGTGGAATGCAAGGGATGGAGAGGGCCTATGCTGCTGCACAGGAAAGGAAAGCAGGGAAATGGGCAGTCCCCCTGTTAATACCGACCTTCCTCCTCTGGGATAAATCCACCCCTGAACCTTTTGCAAGGTAGGAACCACCTAAACACTTGTCCCAGCTCAGGCTGTCCATCTTAGTTCTGCAGAAACCAAGCCCCTGGCTGCATCTACATGTGGGGAAGAGAGCAGGACACCTGCTTTCACCCATCGGTGATGCCCTTCTGCTGCCTCCCCAGCATTGCCTACAGCCCACGCCGGGAGGGACTGGTGCCTTTCCAGGGAAAAGCAGTGAGGACAGCAGGCTGTGGTGAGCCAGAGGGGTGGTAAGGCCAGGGTTACCCCCTGAGCTCAAGCCTGCTGTTGGACACGTCCTGCAGCTCCACTCCGGACCAGACGCCCGGCTGAGGGCCAGCGCTCGGGGCTGCTGCCCGCGGGACTCGGGGAGGAAGGAGAGGAGTCGACGGTGGGACGTAGCCCTGCCAGTCATTCGGCACATGGAAGGGATGGGAAGGGGCCTCACAAAGCAGCCTTGGAGCTTGGCTGGCTGGCGGTAGCTCTCCCCAGCAGCACCCGAACCCAGCTGGCAGCAGCCACGTGCTCCCGCCTGGCTCTGTGGCAGGAAGCATCAGGATTTTGGTATTTCCTGCGGGCGCGACTAGCAGGAGGTCACCTTTATTCTCTGGATGTGAGCACCGGTTGGTATTCCACATATTCTTTCCAAGCAGGAAATCGGTGCTTATCATCTGTTTCTAAACCTTTCTGCCCCAAACCAGAACCATCTTGAAAAGCAGTTCAGTGCACCCACCGGCATGCGGGAACCGCCTTTCAACGGCTGGGCATAGATGTGGATAATATGATGGATTTTAATGAGTTTGAAGCCACAGGGTTTCTCTTCAACATCCAGAAAGAAGAATTTAAGAAGATATTTGAGGACTTTGATATTTCTGGAGCTGGGGTAAAATTAGAGAAATTACAATCCAAAGAGAGGCTATGAAAATACCCCTTAATTCAAAATTAATCCTTGGGATTAATTTTGCACTGCAACCCACAGCCAATTCTCACTGAAGCATGAGTTTTCCTGTTGACTTCAGGAGTGGGTCTCTGGTGACTTAACACACGGTCTAAATGGAAAATGTTTTAATGGTAAGATTGCAACAGAAAGAAGTAATTTTTGGGGGGTAAACTGGGCATATTCCTCTGTCTGAGGAGACTCTAATGGGAGGAGGTGGGCAGGACTGGCAGACGGTGCCTTTATTTAAGCCATTTTCTTCTGGGTTTGCTTGTGGCTTCCCATTATCTCCCAAGCTCTCTGCAGTGCACTTGCAGAGCTGCTGGCCAGGGGGGTACCATGGTGGGGTACGCTCAGACTGGAAACTCCTTCTAGAAACGTTACGAGTGCCGTACCTTAGCTTATGCCGTGCCACAGAGATGTTGGTAAGAGCCCCAGGGGAAGCTCTTTCTCTTCTCTTCCCTTATTTTGACCTTAAACCAGCTCCAGGTTCCAAGGAGAGGCCGTAGGGATCTCACCCATCCCTGCCCCATGGCAGGGAGCAGCTCCCTGCAACCAGAAAGGGAACACAGCCAGTAACAGCACCTCCCCTCCAGCTCCGCACTTACACAGTCCTCCTTATGGAGGTAAGGAACACATCCCTTGCCAATGTGCTTTTGCCACCAGCTCATCTTTGTCCCCATCTGGTCACTGGTGCTCTTTCAAATCCCTCCCTGCTCTGAAGTACTCTCTGATTAATGACCTGCAGCTACGACGGTAGGGAATCAGTCATTAATAGGCTGTAGGAATCTCTTATGTCCCTAACAGCTTCACACCATCCTCATGACTTCAGCATCTCGGCATGCTCTGGGAGCACATTTAGCAAGACAGCCATTGGTAACTGAGGGAGATTCCATCTCTTTCCCTTCCTTTCTGCCACTAGGTTCCCCAGTACTTGTTTTTGTTGATAATTCTCCTGCTCTCCGTTCGATCACCAGTATCCTCTTCAATTATTTGTCACAGACAGGCGTTGCATCTCTCCCGTCAGCCCTGCAGAGCTTGCAGCCCGTTTCCTGTGTAGTTTAGCGGTGCAGTGAGGTATCAAAGCCTCCGTCCTGCTCGGGGCCTGCAGATACCTCTCTAATGCCTTCAGAGTAGTTTCCTGCAATAAGCTGTTTCGGCCTGGGGTCTCATTGATCCTGTCCTTTCATCTCGAGGCTGCCTGATTAAAAGGCCACTTTAGGCAGGAGCAGCGTGACTGCGATGCAGCCGTGAGGGCACCCCGCTCCCCCCATCCACACCGTGACCCCAGATGTTACAGATCGCTCCAACATCTGCAAGCCATTACAGACAGTAAAGGAACAGCCGTGTGCCAGGGAGGTCCCTGATTAGCCTCTAACCTGTTTAGGATGAGCTGGAGGCGGTCAGTGGAAACCAGTCTGTCCTGAGTCAGTTGGGAAACTAGAGGAAGGCGGAGAAGGGGACGAGAGGCTGAACTCGGGGTCTTTCTCCGAAATAACTGTTTACATTGGGCAAGGCCGCCTTGCTAAGCTGGGGATCCATCTCCTCTCCAAAACTAGCAACCAAACTATAGGGAATTCAAGACACTTGCAATGTTCTGCATTGACAAACAACAACAAAAAGAGGAAGGGGACCATAACAGCCTCCCGGGAGGATCAGCGAGCTCCTAACAGGCTAATAAGAACCCTTTACCCAGCTGGGACAACACAGCCTCGCTCCTCTGCCCCCCCGGGCTCAGCTTACATCTGCCACATAGACGTACCAAACACGTAGAAAATTAATAAATTAGAGTGCTGCAGAAAAGCAATTGCCCCTTCAGTTTTCTGCACTGCACGTCTGTCGAGGGTTTGGGCCGGATCGGCCCAAGCAAGCCGAGCGACAGATGTTCCCTCTCTCCTGCCGAGCAGGAGAGAGAGAAGAAGAGAGACTAGTTTAGTAAGAACTAAACTACTTTAATGAAATATAAAGAATAAAATAACAAAAGAAAAATAATGAAATATATACAAAACCGTATCAAGCTCCCAGGATGACAATCACGTCACCAGCAGGCACTGGGAAGTCCCAGACTGGACTCAGCGATGGAAGGGAACTGGATCCAGGAATACATGGGTCAGGATCAAAGGCAGAAGAACCGATGGAGTCCTCCTCGGACGCCGGCCATGGAAGAAGGAAAGCAAGAGTCCCAGCAAGAGCAAAAGCCCGAGCAAGTCGGAGAAGAAGGTGAAGCCGTAAAACGGGAAACGGATAAAACCGGAACAACTGAAACAACGGAACCACGGAACAACGGAATGCTGAGCCTTTGATCCCTCAGCTTTTATACTGAGCATGATGCAGATGGGATGGAATACACTGTTTGGTCAGTTTTGGGTCACCTGTGCTGTCTGCTCCTCCCCACAGATGGGACCCCTCTACGCCTCTCTGCTTCCAGCCCTCCAACAGGGCAAATAACAAGGTGTCTGGCCTTGGTCGTTATCGCAGTAAGTCTAAGCAAGGGCCTCTCTGCATACCGTGCCCTGGCATCAGCTATAAACATGGGTCTTATCACTCTGAGAAAGAGCAGTTTTCTGCACAATATGCTGTTAATTTCAGCAGTAAGAAGAGGCCTAGTTAGAAAGCAGAGTTACTGAACAAAATTGGTCCTGTTTTACCTCAAACCAGGACAACATCGCCACTGCTCTGCCAAGGTGGGCACAGGAGACTGGTGTCTGAGGAGGAGGAAGGACTTGACGCAACTTGGACTCCAGCCTCGTGCCTCGCAGCTCTCCCCAGGACGGAGCCCAGTGTTGGCGTCACCTCCCCGCCGTGCACTGCAATACCTGTGTCATCTTGGTACTGCAGAGACACCCTGTCCCTGTCCCCTGCGTTACACGTCGGTCCAGCGAGCGCCCTCCTCCCCAGCGCTGCCGTCTCGCGTGGCTGACACACACACAACGCAAGACTGGTTTGAAGTGGGGCAGACTGGCCTCTGGGGCTGGAGCCACCGATGCCGGCAGTTTCCCGCTCCGCATCCCCCGCCTGCGCGCTCCGGACTCAGGCAGCTCCCTGCATCCGCGCTGCTGCACTCCCGAGGAACAGCCCAACAACAGGAAACACTGTTTGCTTTGTTAACGAAACCACCTAATTAAGTCCATGTGGAGAGAAAAGCAAGAGAGGCAGTTTAATTTCTCTTGCTAAATATTGACTGTTTACCCTCTGGGCACAGTCATCCAGTGAGTTTATTTGCCCCTCTCACCTTACACACAGCGCATCGCATCCCAACTTTAGAGAGCTTCCCTAACGAAGCAGCACGGCTACAGCATAAGGGACTCATTAGAATAGAAAATTCCAGTCTCCGAGTGGCTGCCACTGACCTCCCACGACGTGAGGTTTTGGCACACCTGTAAGGTGGCATCCCACCCCCCAGACCTTTGCAACTGCTCCGAGTCCACAGAAAATAAACTACACAGCTGAAATCCCAACTTTCTGGGATCATTCGGGGAAAGCAAGAACAGAACGAACCACTCTTTGCAGCGCTCAGTGCCTTTTCCATAAATTACCCTGATATTTTTAGCTCAGTTTGGGTGCAACACCCACCACAGGGGCAGAAACCCCACGCTACTCATCGCGCGTTACATGACATCATCTAAAGAGATAGAGGTTAATGAAATGTGAATATAAGCACAATAGAAACATTAACTGTATATAAATTAGGAAAAGAAAGGCAGTAATCTATAACATAGCTCTACAAATCACATATAGTCTTCTTCCCCAAGCTTTAGACTAGACTCTTCAGTTGGAAGGGACCTACAGCGATCATCTAGTCCCACTGCCTGACCACTTCAGGGCTGACCAAGTTAAAGCACATTATTAAGGGCATTGTCCAAACGCTTGGGGCATCAACTACCTCTCCAGGGAGCCTGGTCCAGCGTTTGACCTCCCTCTCGGTCAAGAAATGCTTCCAATGTCCAGCCTAAACCTCCCCTGGTGCAGCTTCCAACCATTCCCACGTGTCGTCACCGGGCACCTCCCTCTCCACCCTACAGCTCGGATGTTGTAGGGCGCGAAGCAGCACTTGATCTCACCGCTTGCAGCACTGACTGGGAAAATTTCAACCCTCGTGCACTTTTGAGCTAGAATCCACATCCTTTCAGGGTTTTGCTTAGGGCAAAAGTCAGCCCGGAGTTCCCCAGCCCATTTCACACACCAGAACATGCTACAGCTGCAGACCAAAGTCAGGCTGCTGTGGTGTGGAGCGGGTACGCACACACGCGACACCGCGAGGCGGACATCCCTCTTGCTGCGTGACAGGCGACCCCGCTGCGCTCAGGGAGAAGACGGGTAAAGCAAGATCACACGTGGTTTTATAATCCAGGTGTTTGAGGACATCAGCTCCGAGAACTTCTCTGTCCATGCTGGGGGCGGCAGAAGCAGGGTTGTCTCATGGGTCAGAACAAATGGCTACAAACAAGCCTTTGCTCCTGCTATTTTACACATATATATATACACACAGACACACAAAAGAGAATATGTATGTATAAAAGAGATTATATATATTAACACACATAAAGGGAAGATATATATATGTGAAAAAGATAAAAAGTTCCAGGAAAATCGCATGCTTATGCTTATTTGTTTTTAACTCACATCATCAATTCTACCATGAAATTATCCTAAGATTAAAAAAAAAAAAAAAGGAAATGTTTAGCTCTGATAATAGATCAAAGTGGCCTACAAAAAAGAAAAAATTATTCCTACTCCTCTGATACATTAGCTAGTTAATCAAGACTATAAAAGTGGTGACCTGAATTAAGACAACATGTCAGTTACTGTAACTACAGGACAATTACACAGACCCATTATTTTGCACTGTTCACCAAGGAGCCAGAAGCACATCCGCAGGCAGCGGGAGCCGGGAACGGCAGAGGTTCACGCTAGATGTCTGAGCCCATCTCCAGGCCCTGCATTCTCCACGGACTGCACACCTTATTTGCAAGAGAAAATGTTGTCACACACCAAAATTATTACCAAAACGTGTCTGCAGGGTATCAGACAGGTAATGAAAGAGTTGTGGCGCTCCAGCGCAGAATTAAAAGCCCTATTGAAGAAATTTAAAAAGAAAAACAACACCGAGTTTTTATTTCTTAAGGCATGGCATTTCCAGGATTACTTTTATTTTTTAAATGCAAGGGGGGAAAAAAAAGTTTCTCTTTTTTGTTTTAAATACAGGAAATTTTGTACAGCATTTCTGATAGAAGGTCATGATGGTTTGCTCTCAATGGTAAAAGATCTTCCCTAGGTTAAAAAAAAATAAAATCACATAATTTAACAGTCTGAAGACAACCTATTTGTGCTTTGCTGTTGATTAAGAATATGTGCACGCACTATTGCGGTACGTCAACCAAGAAAGAGAGGTACAACATAAAAATACATAATGCATTTTAAAAGTTACCTGATGTTCACAGCATCTTTATATTGGCCTAGAACTCTTCATTGACTGAAGGAGCCAGCGAGGGGATAAAAGTTAAAACGCATGTTTTGCACAACTGGCATATTTAATTCTGAAAGATTTTATAGAAGATTATGGGGGAGGGGGGATTCACTGGAATCCCCTCGTCTGTGTTTCATTGTGTATTTTCTGTCAGTACCAAACCTAGCACTGTATCCTATGTTATACAAATGTTGGTTACATGGCACACACAAAACAAACGGCATACAAAAAGTTTTACCATAAAAATGAAGATATTTATTCAAGAAGTACAAATTTGATGGTACCAGCCATCTTTGAAAGCCATTACCATGAGGCAGAGAGGACACAAACCGAAGTCTCTTGCTCAGAGCATATGAAAGCAAGTGTCTTACAAATTGCCAGCTACTGCAGTCATTTCAGTCATTGCTCAAAAGCCACCTCTGCTTTTTAAACATTCCCTGGACTTAAGAGAGGCACAAATAGGGTTTTTAATACGAGACCAGTTGGTTATTTTAATAAAGCCGTCAGCTAAAATTTATTTTGTTTTTAATTTCCTTACATTGTCTCCAGTCTTTGACTGGATTCAAATTTCCTAAAGAAAAAAGGGATTTGGAAACGAGCAGGTGCAGAATTTTTGGAGCTCGGGATGAACTAAAAGTTTTAAGGCAGGAGTCAAGATTTTAAGTTCTCTATTTGCCCCATGGCTCTGATCAAATGGTCTTCATCTGTAAAATATACAAATACAGAGTTCTACTGGATAAATACCCAAACAAGTGGTCCTGCTTGGAGGGCAGGAACATGCTTCTTCACAGAGAGTCCAGTGGACACATTTGTTAAAAGTCTCAAAGTCCATGGTAAGAAGCCCGCTGGTTAAAACATCTCCAACTATTTAACTTTTGTAGGCTCAGTGGCATGTAACTCCCTTGGAAGGAGAGCTCCATCTCCTATGAACAAGAGCAACACACACGTGGCTACGGGGTATCTAAGCGGATGAAATATGGAAGAGGAGAGCCATTTGCAGAACAGAGCAATCAAAAACACTTTATGAAAAGTCTTAAAGCAGGCAGACTTGTATATACAGTCATTAACCAACAGAAGTGTTTGTAGCTGCAGACATAAGAGCAGGACATTCATCTTCTTTGGAAGAAGACAGAAGCACGGTTGCTGCAAAGTTTAACTCAAAGGCTTCCTAGATGAGTTAACTCGCAAGGCAGGTCACCGACATCTAATAGGTTTGAAGTAGATTTCCCCCCCCCCCACCAAGAAAGTTGTAGAGCGTATGAAGCTCACCCCTCCCCCCCCACCCAAAGCAAGTTTTCAAAAACACCTTTCTCAAATACCTCTACACCCTACTCTAGAAGAGCGCAAGCTGTCCAAGAGCTGCCAGCCATCATCCAGGAGGGAGTCAGAATTACAGGGGAAGTGGTGAAGGGCAAAGAAAAAAAAGCCCCTTTTCCTAACAGAGGCTACTTTCATTTCAACGTAACAGGATATGAGCAGTGCAGTGAAAAAGCCAACAAAAACCTTTTTTTTTTTTTTTTGTAAAATGTAAACATTCTCTGCATAAGGTGCAGGGTCTTGGATGTATTTACAGTGACATAGAAAAGAGTTTGTAAAATATAGATCAAGTCAGAAATGTAACTACCACTTACGCTTCTAAAGAAGACAGAAATGGAGAAACGTACAGCATTCAATTCGTCAACACTTACACGGCTAAAATGCTTTCAAAACTCCATGGCTAAAAGCATCCCACCATTGTAACAAACTAAGAGAGTTTTTTTTTAATATTTTTTCAGAAGTTTTTACATTATTTACTAACAACGGATATATATGCAGAAGCACGTCATACTACAGCGATATTTTATCAACCGTCCATCTGCTTTACCAAGGTTATGCACATTGCCATGTGTTGCCTTGTCGCTCCAGTGAACCCCTCCTTCCCCTCCTCCCGAAAGCAACTTTGGAACTTTCTGTGAAAGGCAAAGAGGAGCCGGGTTTTATTTGGTTGCTCCTGGGGTGAGTGGTTTTTTGTTGGTTACTACTACTTCTAGCATTAGGGGTCTATTAAAAAACCCAACATACAACGCTGCTGACTCCCATCATTTAGTTTTCAAAAATATTTCCCAGATCCAGAGAAGCAAAGGCTTTCAGAAAACTCTGAACAAGTTCTCGCAGCGCAGCTATTCCAAGCTGTGTTTTCTGCAGGGGACACCAATCAACTGCGATGCACAAAGAGCCAAGGTAGTCAGTGAAACCGTCAGGAGCTGGATGCTCTGAAGGAGCAGCTGTCACTTGGTTGTGGAAGACGACCTTCTGTAGCGCACTGAGCAACGTACCTACAGCACCTGCAGCTTTCCTGGAGCTCCCTCGCCCCAGCAGACTACACGTGTTCATGCCCCTCTGCCCTTCAAGCTGTTCAGGAGTGTGGACTTTCACTAGGCCGTTACTTCTGGGTCAGGCAGAAACAACAATAAAGCGTATAAAAATTTGAATCACGTCAAACAGACCTGTCACTAACATGGTTAAAAAGTGTTATCGACTGGCTGTAGCCAGAGCTCATCTACTGGTTCATTGCAAGAGCTAATCAGGAATGACACAAAGGGCTGAACGGTCTAACAAATAAAAAAATTAAATCCTATTATTCCTCACTTGTCTGTACTTGGCATTGCAGTTCATGGCTGTGTGCATTAAAAAAAAAAAACAAACAACCCTGTTGCATCCTTCCAGTTCTCCCAAGAGAGCGCAGGGCAGCACAGCAGCGGGCATGCCAAAGCCCAGCCCAGTGGAGAGCCTCAAGGCTCAACGTTCACCCACGCTGCAAAATAAAGACACGCAGCCCAGTGTGCTTCTATCATCCCCCCTGCGAGCAGCCGCCGGTGTCAGCCGCGCGGACCTGCGCCGGTCCTGCCTCCTCACTGGGGCTCCCAGCTAGACAGCGCTTTGGTACGTTGTTAGTCTGGCCTCAGCCATACCTACTCTGCTCCGCAATCCAACGAGCCTTCTCTCCCTTCTTCCCTCCTTCCCTCCTCCAGGCACACGGGGGGCCCGGCTCTGCCCCGGGAACCGCGGGAGTCCCACAGGAGCCCCAGCCTGGTCTCCCGCATCGGCATTTGAACTGAAGACCATCTCGTAGGAGAAAGACAAGGCATTTCAGAAACAGAAATGACTGTTCTCTCAACGTATATTGCAACCTCTAGTTATACACATAGGATATGTTAGTCAACATGCTGTATACCTTCATTACTGGTATTTTTTTAATATATATCTATATTTTGAAACTTAGAATTCTTTCCCAATACAAGTCTTTTAAGATTTCTTTCCAGCAGGGTATGTGCTTAGCACATCTGTCATTTTATACAGAAGAGGCTGAAAAGTCTTTACTTTCACCTATAAAAGCATTTTACCATTGGATTTCTTCAGTTTCAGATATGTGATTAAGGGACAGGAGGGGGGAAGGCTCTTAGAGAAAAAATATCTTCATGAAGCAATTCTCTGTCCTATTCACAACATGGGCTTCAGATCATCACCTTGCTCCCTGACATAAAAGCAATTAGTATAAAACACGGTCATCTATTATGGCATAATAAAACTGAACCTTTTCCAACTAAGAGGGTGGAAAGGGAAAGAAGGAGCTCTCCCAGCCCCTGCATGCTGTAGTCTCAAAAACATTACATGGTGACAATTGCCTGAATGAAAACAGAAAAAGAAAAAAAAAAAAATCCACATTAACGTATCCTACAAAAAAAAAAAAGTAGTGTTCTAGTGTTCACAGTTACAGAACTGTCACCTCGGTTTGCTCCTCCTTAGTCTATTGCGATTTCCCCCCTTCCAGAAGGGACTGCAGGGACATGGCATCATAAACACCATCTATACAGAGACGTAAGTTATGCCTTATGAGACAAGTAGTGTCCTCCTGGCATGAAAAGCCCAGTGAAAAGCCAAGAGATTTTTTTAGTTGTTTATGTATCAAATATTTCTTTTTTCCCCCTCTGGAATGCAAAAGATCTGGCTGCAAAAACCCAGAATAGTAAATGACATTTGTCTTAAAAAAACTTCACAATAGAAAACTTCTGTTATAGATTAGTATTTATCAGCTTTGATTTAATCTTTAAAAAGAAAAAAAAGAAAACCAAGTCACTTTGGTGTTTATGAGAACAGGGAACTAATTTTCCTTTACACAGCCCTGCCACTGCACTTCAGTCAGCCTGTACCAAATCGGGGCTAAAGGAGCTGTCATAAAACCACAGGCTTAATACAACACAGGAACCAAAAAGAAAGTGATATTTATTTGGGGTAGGGTGGGAAATGCATATAAAATGTGGATCTGTTTTCCAACCATCAATGTAAATTCTGCGCCTGCTTCCACCTGCTGGGAAAGACTTGTGATGTTGTACAAACGACCTCTGCTCGTTCTGGCTCTACGCTGATGCTCATGGAGCAAGAACTTGAAGCCCTTGAAGTCCAAGAAACTGAGTTTAATGGAACTAATGAAGGAGCAAAAGCAACAAGATCGCCAGTGTAACCCACTAGTTTCACTAGCAGACAAGAAAGAGCTGGGACAACTGTAGCTTTAGACTGTTGATTCAGAGAGGGAAGACAGAAACCAAGAAAAATACGCTATTCATACCTGAATAGCACATCTGACTTTGGAAGAAGTGAAGTCATTTCAATGATGGCTGAAAAAACCCAAGCAAACTAGCAGTCACGTTCAAAAGGAACAGGGCATTTGATCTCAACCAAAGGCATCACCAGGCAGGGGTGCAGAGCAGCCAAAGGAACACAGAGACCATCGCTAACTGAGGGAACAAGCAATTAGATTCCGCCCCCCTGCCCCAAAATATGCTCTGATTCAGGTTTTTGAGACTACAAAAGGATTTGTCATTTGCCAAAAGGGCTCCTTTTACATTCTGAAGGGAAAGCACTAGCTGTGAAACATCACCGTCACGCTCTGGGCCACGGCTGCGCGTCGGCGAGGATACCTCCAGTTGTCCTGGCTGGAGAGTCACCAGGGCTAAAGACTGGCTGCAGCTTCAAACAGCACACACAAAAAGCTGAAAACCGTGTGCTGTCGTGTCCTCCTTACCATTTTCCATGCTTTGTGCCCTCTAGAAAGCGAGCAGGGGAAGTCGCAATCCGTTGCGTCTGGGTGTAACTGCAGTTTAACCTGGCCCTGTAACACCAGTGCCATTTGGCAAAGGTGACGCACCTAACGCTTGAGCGCAGACCAGCGCATCACTCGCCTTAGCCAGCCTATAAAAACTTGGTTTAACGATCCGAGTGATATACAGTAATTCGGCAGGCACATACGCAGGTGCCAGTGAGCCAGTAAACTTCAGGCTAAGTCAGTCTCATAGCAAGTAAGTTTACAGTACAGTACATGAGAGTCTACATTGACTAAGTTATTGCCTAAGGCTCCGGCGGGCGGCGTTCCCAGCTCGGGAGCCAGCAATGGCACAGGACTGCGTTGCCATCTTGGAATGTACAATTGCTTGGTCTGAGCTTCGCCAGGAGCTGCCCGAGTGGGACGGAGACCGAGCCCCCTGCCCAGCTCCGCTGCCCGGGGCCGGCTGTGACTCAGCGGTGCCTGGGCAAAGCACGGGAATGGGGTGAAACCAGAAAGGATCCCCGTGAACACGCAGCGCGGGACCGAGCCAGAGCAGCTGCAATTCTTGCACGAACTGTATGTGGTGCTGATACGAAATTTTATAAATTGATTAATTTTTTTTTAATTCCTTAAATAAAAGTGCTTTCTGTTGCTCTGGCTCCACAGATCACAACACCACCTACAGTTTTAAGAATCATTACATTTTTTGTATTAAGTAAACTACAGTCTCTTCCCTCCTTCCTTGTATATCCTCTCCCTTTTCCCTTCCTGCTCCTTCCTTTGCCCTTGCCCTGTGCTGCTTGCTGTTGTGTTAAATATGAGATCAGGCAAACCCCAAGGGCCAGTTTACATTTTTATGTGTTGTTTTTGCAGATCTCCATCACAGATGGAATTTTTGCTGGTCATTTCTTGGAACCAATCCATTAGCAGGACAAACCGAAAGAAGAGAGGGCAGTGAAAGCAAACCCCATGACAGAGACGGAGGAAAGAAGAATCAATAAACAAGCAGAAATCAGTTTTCCACTGGGGTGGGATTTGCTAAGGGCTGGCTCACGATGACTTGCACCACGTAGTCCTTTGGGATTTTCAGCTCCTCCAGTTTCATTTTGTCTGCCAGCGGCCTGCCCGAGAAGAACCAGCGCTGGCTGCCCGGCTCCACTCCCTCCACCACGTGCAGCCGCCTCTTCATGTGGTACACCGTGTCCATGCTGCGGACCATGAGTTTGAGGTCTTTGCCTGTGGACAGGCGCAAACGAAGCTGGCATTCGTGCCCTGAATTGGGTGGGGGATCAGGAATATCCAGAGTCTCCAGGTCGCCCTTCTCCTCTATCATGTTGATAGGTGGGGCAAGGCAGTAGACGGGAAGCTGGTACCGGTTGCCCAGTTCATCATAACACTCTGTAAGAGCACCTTTGGGAGATAAGAGGGGGAAAAAAACAAAAATCAGTATGAATGCACTGCACATTTAACATTGAAGCAGTCATGCTCAGAAGCGCTGATCCCACTGTTAAACCATCTGAGCAAAGAGGTCTGAATTCAGGCTTTACAGGATTGATACAAAAAATCTGAAGTTCTCATTAAAATTGTCTCACCTTGTTTTCATACGGAAACTTGGGTTTGACTTAGAAGTACCCCCTAAAAGCCAAATGCACCCCTTCCTCCAGATAAACCAGAATAAACTTCAAAGGCAGCAGGAAGGAAGAGATGAGGGAAAAGGATGTTCTCCCCATGTGTCATTTAAAAGAGGGATATTTCACCAGCAGCACGGCCTGAGGTTCAGGGCACACAGGCACCCAGAAAATGCTACTTGGATGAATTACACGATCCTGAACCCAAGCTCTGAAAAGCCAAAATGGCAAAGACCGAAGGCCAAAGACCACTGTGAAAGAAAGATTTAGTAACTTCTCAGATGTTCAAAAATTGCTCAAAGGGTTTCATATAGGACTCATTTTAGTGATTGCTGCCAGAACAAACAAACAGGACCACCCACGTCAGACCACTCTGTGGCTCTGTACGGAGTGTGGTGTCACTGCCGGCACAGCAACACCCAGCAACACCCAGCACACACTTCACATTTGCACAGCATCTGTAACTCCCATAATCAAAGCCCTGAAGTTTCAGGAGTGATTTTATTTCCCCAGACTCGTCAGAGGTTCCTCGGGATAATCTGGGCGTTCGTGTTAAAGACGACCAGGCAGCGGCGTGCTGCCTTGTGTACGGCGTTTCTTCCTACCGAAATGGTACAACGCTCAAGAATTGTAACGCTTACTGAAGCAACAAATACAAGCTGAATTTTTCGCAGTATGAGATGCGCTTTATAAAGGTATTTCAAGAATTACCCTGGCAAACTGGCAGAGCATTTTTCATGACATTTTAAGAGCTGAAGTAAGAGCAGGCTGAGAGCAGAGCCCTGCTGCACGCAGCACACATCACCTCTTGCAGTGAGCCAGGAAACTGAGATGCTGAGGAAGCTGCATCCTAGATCACAGCAGAAATCCCTTCCCACTGTGGTTAAAAAACCCCTGAAATTCACACTCCAAGCAAATGCTTCTCCCGTTTTGAATTTACCTGCTATAACAAATTTCCACATTTTTGCCCCTAGAGGGGGCACATTCGCTTGCGAGATTACCCATCCTTTTGTAGTTGAAAATGTTTGAAGAGGAGCCAAGTCCTTGAGCTAAAGAATATTTAAAAAACTGTTTGACTCGGCAGCTCTGCACACAACACACAACTGCTCCTTGTTAGAAACTAGGGGTGGTGTTTTTTTTTTAGTTGGAGGTTTTTTCATGCTGACAGTGAGTTGTCTTAAACTTTGCTGTCTGATCAGCAAAATTACTGCAATATGAAACTATAACTTGGGGATACACTGCGTCACTCAGCCCAGTGTGACAGCAGCATCTTCTGCTGGACTTCTTTGTTTTAGACAGAAGCCCCCCTCTTTTAAAGGATAATTTGTGTTGATGAAAACACACACAGGAAATCTTTGGCTAAAAGATCCGTGGTTTAGGTGCAGCTGCTTTTGGAGGCTTTTCTATTTGTACAGGTAGCACCAAGGCTGCTACGCCTGGAGATTTGAGAAAACAAAACAAGAAAAGGAAATCCAGAAAAAAATAGTTATACCACTCATTACAGTCTTGTATCATTTACAGGTGTCAGAGTAAACTGGCTTTCATCAAAACTGTATTGGATCCATACCTTTCATGGTAGTTTGTCTGTGATTTACAGACTAAGCCCTGAAGTTCCTATAATTCAGTTTTGGTTTACAATGTTCATTTCATTCTGCACGCCTGATCGATTTAGTAAATGTCACAGTATTAAATTCTGGAGCACAGACCACAGAAACAAATAGATGTAGTTTGCTGCTAAAAAAAGAAAAGAAAAAAAAAGAAAAATCCAAACTTCAACCGTCTTTAAATTAGCCAGAGCAGCTAAACTTGTACCTTTCTTTAAAAGCTCCTATTTTAGAATAGCATATCAAAGAGTTAACTTTAAATACAATGGGGTAAGCTTGCTGAGGAATTTCTTCATCATTTATATCCTTGCCCAGCTGAACTAACATCAAGGTCAAAGCATATACTATAAACACTGGATTGCTTAATCATTATCAGATAAGCAATATCAAAAAAATCCTCTGAAACAGCACCTAACTTGGAGGTCTGTCTTTTAAAGGAGGTGGAAAAAAAAAAGACACAGTGGAGGAAGCCTCTTGCCAATAAAAACTGCACAGTCCCATCCCAGGCTGAGGAACGGTTTATGACAAATTGTTAACATAATACCAAGTTACCGTAAACCTCACCGGTTTTCCGCTTGTACTGGTAAAAACATCCCTAAGCTCTCCAAGTCCTATTACCTACCACTCAATGGCTTTCAAGAAAGGATATATTGATTAAAGCACAGGAGACGACTATTGCAAGCAGGAGAGACTTTACGACAGCACCGCCTCCTTACCGGCACACTGTGCCTGCTGGAGGCCAAGCCAGAGCTCCAAGGTGATCAGGAGTTGGCCCTCACCTCCAAAGAGACATGGAGCAGTGCACACACAGCCCGGTCCTCTTAAGCCAGCTAATTCCAGTTCCCACTGGGCTTCACGAAGCTTTGCCTCTTTGGAGAGGGTCAGGCTCTGCTGTGACCTTCAAGACATAACAAGTGGCCACAAACTCAAAGGCAGAGCGTGAAGGGATGTCGCACTGGTTGGGGTTGAAAAACGAAATGATGACTGAATGCATTAACCAAAGGCACAGCGAGCGTGGAGCTATTTTAAGCGACTCAGGCAAACGCAAGTTATCAGAGAGGAAGAGAGAAAGTGGTTGAATTACCCGCAGCCACCACGGCAAGGCCTATCTCACCAGCCAGATGGCAGCTCTTCACCGAGGCACTCGCTGCAGTGTCCCTTACGCAGTGCAAAACACGTAGGAAATTAAACATCCCAACTACAAAACCCTTCGTAATTTTGCTGCTATAATGGAAACCCGTGTTTCTGATCCTTCCTGCAAGATACATCAGCTTGGGCCACAAAAGTTATTCAGCGGGAAGGGGCAGGCACTAAAAGGCGGCACTAAAAAAATGTCAAGCTTTTATGAGAAAACACAGACAAAAAAGAAATTTTTATTTTTTTTTTTAGATTTCCGTGTTACCTAGGCAACAAGGGTCCTCACCAGCCAGTTACGGCATAGGAAGGATGCAGCCTCCCTTAAACCAGAGAAGGAAAAAGCCACACAAACAGAGGTTTCACAGTTCAGGCAGGCAGCCCCGTGCCCTCCCTGGCCAGCACCGGGCTCCACTGGCGAGCAGGGTGCTCGGAGCCACATGAGGACAGCCCTCCCACAGCCCTGCTTGGACAGATTTCCCCTTCCCTTGTTTCCCCTTCCTGCCCCAGATGCTGCAGCTGGACGCGGCATCAGGCAACCAGACCAGGTTCAGATGCCAAAGCTTAGCCCATGAGTCAGTACTTTGAATTTTCCCTGATGGATCATAGAACATTTCAGGAAGAAAGCAGCAGCAAGGCACATTTAGGTGGAGGATTCTGTACAGTGCTGGAAAGACATTATAAAAAGATCTTACAACAATATTGAGGAGAGGACAAATTAAGCTTATCAATACTTTGTATACTTGAGTATTCTTTGTGTATTTAAATACTCCTCTAGATGTTGACATGATAATAAACTCGGACACAGACCAGCCTGGGAGCAACATGAAGACCTGCCGTTGAGCAAAGCCAATGACGGAACCAACCAACACGCCAACCCACCCACCCAAACCCTAATCCTCTCCAACTTTCTATCATTCAGAATTAAGATGCCGTGGCACATAACCTAAGGAGTGCTTTGAGGATCTCATTGACTGATTCATTACTGAGAATTTCCCCGTTAAAGACTTACACTGTCACGCAAGTCCTAAAGTCATCCAGTACAGATGCTGCAACACAGTTATGGAGTTAACTTTATGGGCTTGATTCAAGTCAGACAGAACAGAAGATACAATGCTAGAACCACAGCGGATGAGATTAATATTTCAAAAGGTTGGAGGTTGGAGACTGGGGAATTCTGGAAGAAGCTGTGAGGCAGAGCTGTTGTTGTTATCCAGGTACGAGACAGCTTGAGAGTTTTGGGTGGAAAAAGAAGCAGCTGTGATCATCAAGCATATAGAATTGGAACATTTTGAAATTAATTGCCCTGCACGCCAGAAAACTTTTGTTTTACTGAGATTATTAGGATGGAGATATTCCTCTGGATTGGTAAGGGAAAACACCAAAAAAGGACTGGTCAAGGTACTGCTTCCACCCCCAAGCAGTTCAGAGTCTGCGACTCATTTGTCCCTTTGCACATGAAAGGACTATCAATTTAAGAGACTTAAACAACACAAAGGTAAACTTTCGCAGAAATTCTTGAAATCAGGCATACGTGACCACATTCATCCAAAGCCATAAAAAGTTTTAATGTATTTCAATGGCATTTTGGCACTTCTTTAAAGCTGCATACCATTCTCTTCAGAAAAAGCAGCAAATTTCTTGTTTTCTGTTCACGATGTGCCTTCTATTTCATTAAGATTTTGAGCAGTTTTGAGGAGGATTGCTCAAACGCTTAAAAACTGAGCAGATTTCCATCTCTTCTTCCCTTCCCCCAGGCAGACTTGCTGCAGGAAGAAAAATGAAGATGACACAAAACAAAATCTAGCATTGCAATGAGACCAGCTAATTTAAGGAGCTTAAGTGTCTGTGTATAACACATTTGCCCAAGGAACAGCTGGTTCATTTGTTTTTCTTACTGAAAAACTCCATTCCTAGCCCAAGTTGAGCCTGGATTGCTGAATAAATTGGCAATAGTAGAGCTCTCACCTCTTGACTATTGGTTTGAATCCAATATAGGTCACTATGCCTGAAACTCATTACGAGCATCACAAAACAAGTGGGTCTTCTTCTGGGTCCTACAGTACAGCAATTCCTAGAGAGCAATGACTGAGGCAGAAAAGCTGAACTATCTCTTCATCTTTATTAGTTGCTGGTTCCAGGTCACAGCTGGGAAACACAAGATCTTATAAGAAAAAAAAAAGTGTACTGACGTCATCGGCATGTGAAAGTGGTGAAGGGTGACTTTGCTCAGTACGTGAACAGGATTGAGACAAACAAGTAAAAACACGCAGTGCTTTGTGCCAGCTCACCTACAACCATTGCAAACTGGGAGGAGATAATAGAAAAAAAAGGTCTTTCACATTAAACCCCATATAACTTAATAATGACTGAAACAACTTAATGCTGCAGTTAACAACTGTAGCTCTCCCATTTTCCAGAGGGCAACATGTGGGAGTACTCGTGCAAGCCTGTGCCTTGCACCACGTACGGAGAACAATAAAGCAGCTATAATAATTAATGGTGTGGATGAAGCACTTGATAATAAGCCACATATATAAGCCCCCTCCTCTGCTTCTTCCACACTAAACTTCCATGGGCTATATAAAGCTACTGTACAAAGCCTTTATAAAGGTACAAGCTTGTCTCCTAAGCCACAGCACAACTACTTGCACGACATAGCTCTGCTCTTATCCTCAGCCTCCCTTTATAATAACGAACTTGCTCCTCAAAGTAGGGCTTTTGTAGATAATAAGTGCTAAGCATTTAATAATTCTCATTTAAAATTCCCCGAAAACCAGCTCTTCCATTACGGGAACATCATCAGTCTGGCTCAATTCCACAAAGGAGAAAAACCCCCAGAGCCAGCAGATCCCAGTGCTTCAGGAGCTGCTTGGTGAGCGGGGACCAGCTCACTCCCGCTTGCAGCAACTGGCACAAGACAGACTGGAATTGTGCTTAGTGCGTTACTAGGGAAAGGAGGAGGAAATTAAGATACTCTGCTGCTGCCCTTGTAATCCTCCCATCCCATTATTTGGCAGGAGAACGAGCTTGTAGCTGGTTCACTGAATCAGCTATTGCACTGCTCATGCTCATCTCCTTGCTTGGATGTTCTTCAGAAAACCGGGCTCATCCAGGCTCCAAGATGACGGATAAAAAGCATATATTCAGCTGTTTGAAAAGGCTCTGCAAGGCAATAACCTGAGACACACTTGCAGCAGAGGGTCAGACTACACGGACTCTTGAGGTCTCTTCCAACCTGAATGACCCTAACTAGCTGCTTTTGCTGTAGTAAAACTTTGAAGAGCAAATCTCAGTTGTAGTATCTAACCAAAGATTCCCCCATGTGTCTCTAAGCCACCCCGCTTCAAACAGCACACTTTGCTCTAGTGTGGGGCAGGTTTGGGAAGCAAATTGGCGATCTCTTCAGCAAATCATTCTTAAAACCAGTTTTGCAACTTGCTCCTGCACGCTGGCACAGGGGAGGAAAAGCCAAACCGCTATCACCGAATCGGCAGCGCCCAGTACCTACAGAAACTGGCAGCAGCACTGCAGAGAGCGAAGCTTGCGCTCTAAGATGGCATCATCTCGGCGCTCACCTGCCAAAGAAACCGAGATGTATCTGAACAGTGAAGCGAGACAAGGGGTTTGTGCAGCTCCTTCTGCAGTGATGTGCTGGCTACGAGGGACGTGCCATCGTCACCCAGTCTGAAGCACACCTGTCCGTGTGTTGTAAGTGAAAGCCAATCCGCCCGTGTGCCATTGCTACCTATGTTTGTCAGAAACCTTTTGTTTCAGGGTGGATTTTGGGGAGGGGGAGCAGGGAAGGAGCAAGGGGTGTTTACTTTGGGAAAAGACTGGTGCAGATATGCAAGGTGCATCACTGGGGACGCTGAGCCGCTCCCTTTATCATAGCAGAGCACCAGCATCAGTTAATTCATTAGCACTAATTAACTAGGCTGAAGGTGAAAGATAATTAAGATTAACACAGTCTTCTGAAAGACAGAAATTTCTGCACGAGATAAGGAAGCCACTTTTCTTCAAATTTTAGCCACACTTAGCAGGTGTGCATCCCTTACCATCCCTGCTGGGCCGGAGCGGGGAGAGCAGGGCAAGGAGAGGAGAGGGATTAGCTACCACGGGAAGAGGGACTGGTGGCAACAGAGAACAATCTGGGAAGGCTCGTGGGAAAGGGGGATCGCAAGGCCATGAACCAGCTCCCTCCAAATTCCTCTTAAAAATCCTCATCGATGCCAACAGCAGCAGTGGCAATCCTGTCAGAAGAACTGGGATCTGCAGCCCCACCATGCTCATCTGCCAGAGAAAGAGGGGACCTATGCCAGAAAGCTCAACACTTGACAGCCGGGTAACGTACAGAACACAGCTAATTATTCCTTACTACAGATTTACTAGAGCACAAATACCTACAAGTCTATGCAGTTCATTGGTTTTTCCTCTTCTGGCTGTGGCAGACACCTAAGACACCCATGGTGCTGGGTACACACCTGCAATCCGCAACGGGGCTAAGGACTGCCAGTTACTAGACCAGGACTTTGAATAACAACCTTGAACTAAACAGTGCAAGAAGATGGTGAATTTTAACCACAACCACGGGTTCAGAGGCTGGTTAGCCAGTCACCCAGTCATGGCATCTTTTATGACAAGTTTCCTCATGGCTTTCCTTGCAGGGTGTTGCTGCGATACAAACTCTGGAACAGACCAATTCATCAGCAAGTCGTTCTTTATTCAAATCAAGTTTGATAGAGAAAGTCAATTATGTATTAATGCTCGGTAGTTGTCATGTTAGCAATACCATATGTACTGCCGCTTCTGTATCACTCTGTAAAACTTGGATCTAATGTTGCAAGAAGGTAACAGCTTCCAAGAAACATTACATCAGGGTTCAAAGATGACAAGTCTTTTTACTAATGAAGTATTCATGTACTATTCTGCTTTGCATGTCATTAAAATAGATGCTTGTCTAGACAAGCTTCTTGGATAAAAATTAAAAAAAAAACCTGGTTGGTAAAAGAGCTTCTCTATATACCCTTTTCATTTACATTTGCTATCCTCCATTTTCCATCTTATAAAAGGGGTAGGGGGGTTTAGAGAAAAGAAGAAAGCATATTATCACAGCCATCTGAGCCTGCATCATATCCCCCCACGGACAACTAACTTGGCAATGCTTAAAGTGACCAGGGTACCTGCTCAGCGCGAGGAGGCACAGGAGCTGAACTCAGATTTACAGAAATTATCACTGCCTTTACCACCACTGAATTTTTAACGACTCCATTGTTTCTGTAAACCAAGACAGAATACCCAGCACCCAGCATCCAAAATTCTACAATTAACATGATTAAAATGGTAAACCAAATGGGAGGTTAACAATAGCATTTTATGGAACTGACAGATTTTCTTTCTTCTTGTCAGCCACAAAGACTTAAGCAGTTTTTGCTTTCTTTGGAGGTCTAAAAAGCTTCTCCTATAGTCTCCTAAAACAGACTTGTAGAAGTCTGATTCTGATGCAGAAGTCATGGATGTTTGACTCCAATGTTGCAGAAAGGCCACCAGAAAACATAGCATACCGGCTCTTGAGGTACAAATGCTTTATTCTTTTACAAAACAGGAGAAGATGCCATTTGGTCCACAGAGGTTCTATTAATCCTAAACTAGATCCCAAGTCTATTACAGTAGGACTTTCTGCATAATAACCATATACGAAACATAATTATTCAGTCTCACTTTCCTAATATGACAAACTACTTTGCTATTTCTAGTTACTTCTGGAAGACAAGGTAACTGCTATGCTATTTGCTTTTTACTTTAAGAGGATTTTCCTTTAGCTAAGATCAGCAGGACACTAGCCATCAACAACGTGGACCACTACATCATCCGGCAAATAAGCCACAGCCTGCTGCACTCCTTTCCAAAGATAACTTTACCTTTGCTTCAGACTAATCTCATTAAGTACAATCCACTTGTCCTTAACTGGTTGTTCTACCTTGGACTAACTCTTGTAGCCACCTCAAAAAATTGTCCTTTAGCTTCTCAAGTGGAGAAGGTGCAGTCTGACCACACTAACAAGTCCTGCCCTACACAGGGAGGTTCAATTAGCAACTAGTGACTGCAGCAACTCGAGCTGCTCCATCTCTATCGCATGACCAGTGTCAGCACACCACTTAACCTTCGAACAATCCCCTGCCCACTCTTGGCAGCAAAATGGTATTTGAGACCTAGTTTAATCTGAACTGGAAGTGGATATGGATGGTAATTCAGCTTGAGATAGCACTTATTGCTGCTCTGTCACCTGAAGCTGAGGAAACCCCTTGGACTGAACACAAAAGCAAATATTGGCTTTTATGGAGAGCAGAGAAGTCCCACATCAGTTTGCAAGCAGAAAAGAATCTAGAAAGCTACTTTCTAAGACTAAACGACAACTCTCCCCTCAACCTACCCATATGCAACAGGGGATGGATAGAAAGAAAGCCTAGAATGACCTATACAAAAGTTTGCCCTGTAACATTTTTCTCTTACTGCTCCCAAACTTGCTTGTATCCCGGTGTTGACACTCAAAGACCTGTTGATGAACATCGAAGTCATTCATTCGCGCGCTCAGTCTGCACAGATAACCAGCAAAAGTGTTAAAAGCTCCAGGGAGGCCAAGCAAACTGACACAATCCCACATTAGTACCTACATCCTAAAATAAAACTACAACACAAGGCTGTTTAAACAGGTGGGGGCGGAGGGGATTAAAGGTGGCTACAGGAGAGATTTGAAGCTGTAGCACTGCTTTATCCCATGCGATGTGCTCTGCATCTCCAAGACGCTGTTCCTTCAGAGTCACCTTATTTATAATGAAAAAGGGAAAAAATGTATTGATTAGGCATAAACATAGAAGACTGCATGTTAGTCAGAGCTGCATCATGCCCCACACACACACCTGGCAGAGGCTTTGGGGATCCGCACAGACTGTGAGAGCCCAGACAGGTTAAAAATTCAAGGCTGTGTGGCAGCTATGACCTTCTACAAAAAACTTGCTTGATTGCTACGGAACAAATAAGGGCAGCTCTGAGATTTCAAGCATGCATGGAAACACACACTTTATTTCGTTGCAAGTTTTCTTTGCAATAAGGCTATGAAACAAACGTTGCTTGTGCTTGCTGTGTGCTAGGCTCTGTATTAGGCGCAGAAGTGTATCAGCAAAAAAGCAATGCCTGATCCACTTCTCGGTGATAACTGTCAACAAAAACCAACTACCAGCTCTAGGTCTCAACAAACTCAGGCTCATTCAAGTTATGACTTAGAAGTCCCTTATTGTTTTAACCCTTTCGCGCTATCACTAGGCATGGTAGTGCTAAGGAAAACAAAAAGTTCTTAGAAATTAGTATTTTTCCCCTTACTGGCAAATCTGAATTTCACCAGATGAAGCTGGTATCTATCACATGCTTTTGCTGTAGTCCAGTACACCCTTACTAGCCCACTAAGTGCTGAACATGTCATAAGTTTTCTCCTCCATTTCCAGAGGTAAATCTGTCCTGTAATGTGCTCTCAGAAGCCCTGTAATGACTTGAAGTTACCATCCCAAGGTATTTACTGAAAGGTTATGGAAGATTTAAAAGGACTAAAATATTTCCTTTTGGCTCACTACCAGGCTAGAGAGCACTGCCTAGGCTCTCTGTAACACAGCCCAGGCGGGACCTTCCTCAGTCACTACCTGGCACTAAAAAGTTGCGCTAGCGAGAAGCCACCTCCTGTGACTCAGATGCTTCTGATCATAACTATCTTGCCTCAGTCTTGGAGAAAAGTCACCGTCTTCCTATTATTTAAATACCTGAAAGCCAAAACAAAGAAGTATGACAAACATCCTAGTCGCTGTCAACTGGAGATGGTGGAGGAGGAGCAAGGTGCATCCACGGGCAGGGGGCAACTGAGACACGCAAGGTCTGGCTGAGCCCCTCGTCTACCAAACTGAGGCACTCCGAAGGACACTAATTGTTTAGGAACACCAATTTTAGGACAAAACTGTCTGTGTTTATCATAGAAACAAGCAATACCACCTCTGAAGATCACCTTTTCATACATAAGGCAGCATCTAGGGGGGGGCTTTCATTGGCTTACACTGAAATTTTCAATGAGGAATGCATTTTAAACACTTCATATTTCTTTTTCTCATTTTACTAGCAGACAGCAAGGCAGATGAAGCAGATACCCTGTTTCATTGCTGTAAGCGGCCAGTGATGGAGTAAATGTCCACTTCTGCGGAGTACCTAATACACCAGACATCATGTCCTGACCACTGTCAGATACCAGAGAAGTATTATTCACCTAAAGCACACATATTCCTGTCTGGAAGAGCTGCAACTCGCAGCAGATCAACAAGGAGTCTGCAGCTTCTTATATGAAGAATTTGAGACGTTCTTTTGTCATGAGTCTGGGTTTATTTTGAGCATTTAATGGCCATTGTGTAGAGTCAGTCTTGGTTTGTTTGGTTGTGGGTTTTTTTTTCTTAAAAGAGTTTGCTGCACTTTCCTGGTCACACATTAATGGTTAAAAAAAAATGCAGTTCTGAAAACAGCGTTGTACAGTCATCTTCACCGCACCAGAAAAGGCAAACTGAAACCAAAGACAGGAAACAGACGGGCATATGCTACCAGGGAAAGAGACTTGAGAAGAGTCCAAGCAATTATGTTGACGAAGCTCCTCAAAATACCTTTCAAAAAACAAGAGCATAAGTTAAAAATATTTAAGGAAAACAACTGTAGGATGCAGCCATAAACGGGTTTTTATTTGAAGGGTTGATAGTTTTTAACCTGCACTTAGATATATAAATATTTCAGCCAGCCACAACTGCTCTATATCCCAATGACTTGAGTCAACGCCCTATTTGGAGAAAAAATGGAAATCCAGTGTCCCTCAGCAAGGATGTTGTGCATCTATTTTAAAAATATTAATCACAGCAGAAATGACGGAAAGTATCATCTTAATTGTAGCTCCAGACTGAAGAGGCTTTTGAGAAAATAGACTCTGTTTCAAGGTTAGGAGGAGTCTGGTGAAACACAACAGTGTAACATGTCCTTCACCAGCTGCACCTGGGATGGCACAGAGAGCTTGTACCATTCCTGCAGAAAACACCTGGCATGAGACAGCAGCTGCAGAATCACATGTGTCACAGTGCCATAAGCACTAATGACGGCTACAGTAAGGAAATTAAAGTAATTCCTGAATAGGGATGGATCTTCTCACCGTTTTGCACAGTAGCCCTTTGCTATTAAGCAGCACAAGGTGCATTTTACATTGTGAATACAGGTACTTACTCACCAGTGTCCGCGTACTGGCCCAAGCATGTGAGCTTTACGCAAACGAGAGGAAAGAGTAAGACATCCCACGTAATGATCTGGAATTTTGACGAGGATGGAAAACAAAATTAAAGTAACAGAAAGGGGCACACCGTTAGAATAAAAGCACCTCCAGTAGTGATACGCTAACCCAATTCCAATGATTATCTTTAATTGCCTCATTGATTAGCTATTGTAATTTCTCCTCATTCTCTACTCAGAAATCTCTGTGCTCAGCTTTCCACCACATGCTATGCACAGCGGTGCAATGCAGAAAGAACACGAATATTGGCCAAACGTTAGCCTGGCTGTTATTCGCTTCCTTGAAAACAAGAGAAACACCAACACTGTGGAGCGCCGCCTGGTAAGCACTGCAGACACAGCCTTCTCACATAGAACTTGCCAATTACAAAAGAATTTATTGGCATTTCTCTTATTTTTCAGTCAAGGGATCTCTTGAACAGCTCACTTTTACAAGAAGTATTTCTGTAATGAAAAACACCATAAAAGCACACAAGTTTCATTCAGCCACAAGCTGCATGGTGACAGCCTAGCGATGGATGACACTCCAAGCATCTCTACCTCTCACTTCTTCTAACCACATCCCAGTGGAGCACAGTCCTCCCAGGACACGGGGGCAACACCCCAGTGCTCTTCAGAAACCTGGAGTCACACCCAGCCCACAACTCTCCAGCAGAGAGGATGGAAATGAATAACCCATTTGATGGTGTGGTTAAGAATCGCTTTATTACGTGGCAGACAAGGATTCCTCTTTGCATTTTAGAAACACCCTTCTCTTTCTAAAATGCACACAAGCCACTGGCTATGAAAGCAAGGGCCCTTCATAAACAGTCCCTTACTGCCACTTCCGAGGCTGTGGACGCATGGATGTTTTTCTGAGCATTAAAACCATCCCAGCAGTTGCCCGCCTCCCGGCGGCTGCTCATTCCTGCTGTTGAAATACCCATCGAATCACCCTGCTACAGGTGCTTGCAGCTCTCTTATGAACTGCATGGGGGAACTGATGAATGTCAAAAGCAACCCAACGTTGTGGCAAAGGAAAATTTAAAACCCAAAGACGTATCCTGCCCCTGCTCAGCATCCTGCAACCCCGGAGATGCGGAGGAGGAGCAAGGAGGTTGTGTAAAGGGAAGCAGGCAACCTGCTCAGTCTTGCTCCGCAGCTTCAAGTGTTCAGGGTCCACAGCCCGGTCACTATGGGGAAGCCAACTCTACCATTGCTCTCTCAGATTGAGAATACACATTCCGCTTTCTTCCAGGCCGCCTCCCATACCAGAAAGAAACGCTCAACACACACACACGCCACCAAAGTCATTAGTTCTCAGTACTTCCCCTGCTGGGATGCACACCCTGCCCTCCACAGTGTCAACTGCTCCACAGAAGTGGAGCAGCAGCCCCATCCTGCTGTAGAGCATTGCCTCCCTGCTCCCTTGCATCCCTGCTCCCGCTCAAGCAAAAACAATCCAAGGAATTATATCAAATGGAACAAACCAGTAGCAGCTAGCTTTGCTGTTTAGGAAAGCAATCTCTTACACTTCACATAAAGTTTCTCTTCCTCCGTTTATTTTGTGCTTTATAGGAACCTTCACAGCAACACTCTGCTTTGCATGGGTCCTTTCAGAGTAAAAACCAGAGTGAAGGCAGGACGAAAACACCACTGAAAAGCAAAGACAACTGGCTGTGAGACTCCAGGTCAATGCAGGATGGAGTTATTCGCATTAACTCCCTGCCTCTCCCCCCTAGAAGGCTTTCAAAAGGGAAAAGGGGAAAGTACTCAAGAGCGTAAGCATTCACAACTCCACTTAGACACAAAAACCAAGTCAAAGGTGGCTCCAAAGCTTTCAACTCCCAGCTCTGAAGTGGTTACTATGAAAGAAGGTGTTTCTACTGCTCTATAAATTAATGCTGCAAACTTTTTCAGTGTGACAGTAAACAAATGGATTGCTTTAAGCATTCAGGAACTGATTTAACGTGCCGTATTTTCAGCCGGGAAGAGCCGTTTTCACACTCATATTTATAAATTGAGTATCTTCTCCTTGAAGTTCCAGTTTAAAAAGAAAAACGCAGCTAAAGCTGCCAATTGTGCAACAGTCATGTGATGAGGCTTTACAGACTTGACAGCGCTGTTAAACTGAACAGCAGAAAGTGGTAAAACAGAATGTGAAACACTGCTTTAGAAAAGATTTAAACATTTTGCAGTTTGCATCTACATTTTAAATCCTCAGTTCCTTTTCCAAAGGACAGTAAAGGTTGAAGTAACTGCTGTAATAATTGACTTTTGTCTTTTTAAATTTCACATGGATCTAAAGCAAAAATTAAACAATTCTCTTCATTTTGCCAGATAACTTGCGAGACCTTCTAAGTATCCAGCCAGTCTTCAACAGGGAGAACTGCAGAGCAAAGGGACCTTTTTTGATCTATCATTATAAGGATTTGCTCGCGGCGCGGGGCAGCAGCGCAGGCACAGCACATCTGCCCTTCCCCAGCACTGCGTGCAGGCGTGCCGCCCTGGAAAAAGGCATTTCCCAAGAGCAATAAGCCATCTTTCCAGGCATGCCGGCTTAAAAACGGACAGAGAAAACGCCGAGAAGCACAGAGGCAAGAGAGGAGGAGCTGCCTCCGAGCAGGCACCGGGATGTGAGTCGAAGCAGGCCACCAGTTGAAGATCCCTAAATTAGATGAAGTCTTCTAACAAAAAAGCAATTACTGTGGCCTGAGCAGAAGTGGAACAGGCAGAGCATTTCAGAGATTTCTCATCGGCAGGAGGTACTTTCTGAGGACAGAGAGGGCAGAAGTAGCATGCACAAAGTCACTCCATGAAATGGATTTTGAAGATGAGTCTGTCTCCCCCACCACGTCGCAGGAGCCCAGAGCAGGTGCCCATCCAGAGGCTGGATGGCAGCGTTTCCTTTCACACTTGTTGCGTCCTCATGCCATGTCTGTGCTTGCAAGTAACGCGATGACAAGACTGCAACAACCAGAGTGGCCCGAACTTGAGAGGTGCCACTGAAACTGGGACCACAGCTCCTACCTGAGTGGGCAAATCCTTTTCCAGAGTATCCATCAGGGCTGCGCACACATGGAGCCAGGAAGGTAGCAAAACAGTTTGGGTGCAGTCTTGTAAAAACTGAACTCAATGTAGACACTAGCCATTTTAACAAAGCTAAACCTAAGGAGGGAACTTGACATCAACTACTTTTACAAATAGACACTGATGTGTAGAAGCAAAAACAAAGTACAAGCACTCTCCTAATGCACACTCGTGTCCCCAGCGCTAACAGCAGCTAGCCCAGTTCCTTGGAAGACACCTGCAATTTTGGTGTTTTAATCTCTTATTTTTGGTAATTTTTAACTGAAGTAAAAACAAAACAGAAAAAAACTCCCCTTAAATTAAGCAGTGCTTTCTGCTGAGCAGAGTTTAGTACACAAAAAAAACCCAACAACCAAAAATAAACAGCAAAAAACTAGTAGCCTCAACCATAAATTTTATGATATTCACTACGGAAAGATTTTGGAGTTTCCTTAAGTTTTACAGCCTGCATGCTCATCTCAGTACTACTGCTGATCATATTGACAGATACGCTTTGATAGTCAGACCTCCCAAAGCTTTCATAACTCTGCTGAAATCTAAAATTAGCCAGCCAGAGTCACCAAAATACCATTCACTATAGTTTTAAAGAGACATTAGAAAAATCTGACCAAGCATTCTGTATCCACATACAAAAACAGTGTTCAACAACGTTCCATGCGTGTAGACAATGGGATACGTTACAGAAAAAAATATTTTGTCAATGACAATTAAAAAGCCTCTTCAGACAAATGAGCTACTGAGAAAGCAATTCCTACAGCCTTAACCCCCAGCAAAGCCTAAGCATGGATACAGTAGCTTGCAGGCAAGGGTGGGAGAAAAACACAGGGATCTCAGAGCTTAACGGGCAGCAATTCATGGAAGCAGATTCAATTTAAAACACTAAAGATGCCAGGGCAAAGTTTACTGCACAGATTCTCTCAAACACAGATCCATCAATACAATAGTTAAGTCCAATATATCCATCACACAAAATGCACTGCAAAAACTACAGAGTTCCATTTCTGGAGCTACTTATTTTAAGGGAGACATACATTAAATGATCAGTGTTAAACATCTGCTACGTCATAGATATTTCCAGATTATTGTACAAATTTAAAGACTAACTCCTGAGAGCCCGTTGGCTAGCTTCCACTGCTTCCTTTCCTATTTACAGCTGGCAGCTCACTTTTAGTGATTACTGTTTTGGAAGCCTGGAAAATCAGTATATGAGATGGATAGACAGGGCCTGTTGCAGAAAGCTTATTTAAAGTAGCAGTCCACCACTGGCATTCACATGGAGCACCTCTTGGATGTTAATAAATGTCAGGCATGTGACACGAGAAGCCTTAACATTCACAAAGGAGCAAAGAGTTCAGCGGATATTCCTATTTAGTAGGTAAAACCACCACAGTAGGTGTATTCTCTAAAAGGTGATGCACAAAGTCTACAACAGCATAAAATTCATACCTAATCACTTGAATTAGAGACCATGCTTCAACTTGACTTAGGAAAAATAAGTCTGATTTCACTTCTGGATTGTATAAAGAAACTCTTCTGATACAGGATCTGACTTTACTACAAACCAGTTTTTATACCTTTTATTAAATTCATACGAAGTGGCACAACCACTAACAGCTGATACAGCCTTAAAAGGACTGCTGGCACTCAAGGGTCTGCACCCTCTCCCCTCTCCTTAAAGCAAGGACAAGCTGGTTGGGATGACTAACTTGTATCCATAGTATCTACTGCTCAGCTTTCCCATCATTATTGTGTTCCTCAGCCCTGCAATGAAGAATAGAATAGTATTTTGCTTATGGTTTGCCTCTAGCACCAGTACAGACTGTGTCGTCCACCCAGTCTCAAACACTGCGGACGACTGCTTTAGGCAAATCCTATTTTCTTGCACTGGTGTGATCTTGTTATGCAAACTTTTGGCAAAACTACTGCAGTTAGAGGAAGGCAAAACCTGTCAGCCTGACATTTCCCCAAACATCAGAATAATCTCGGAAAGGATGGAAATCAGGTACTGAACAAAGTTAATAAAACGCCATCCTAATAAAGATAACATATGAAGAGTCCACCAGTGCCAGGCAGCAATAAAGCAGGCTCACGCCCACCATCAACAACCCGTGTGCCCGTCCAACGCTTCTGAGCACAGACAGAGCTTTTGCTTCCAAAAAAGCTTCAGTAATTCTTCTGATTTACTTCGAGAGCAGTCAGAGAAGGTGAAATACCAGCTGCAGCAGGGAGTGGAAGTTTTCCAATGCTCCCAGTGATTTACCTAAGCACTATAAAAACGCCCTCAGGACTTCTTGCACCATGAATGCAATCAGCGCTAAAAGCAACACTGACATCTTGCCAAACGCACCTGTGCTATGGGCTGCTCTCCCGTTTACCCCAAATCATACCGCTCCATCAGCGTCAGCTACTGCCCTCTCCCCCCTTCCCCTTGCACTCCCACGGTCTTGAGCGACAGCATGAAACCCTTCATTTACAAGTAAAAATGGAGTTTTCAACATAGCAGAGGGTAACTTACTTGATCAAGGACAACTAGCAAGTGCTCACATAGCACTGGCTAAGCAGTAAAAAATGCAAAAAACCCCAACCTGCACAGTAAGAAGCATGTGCATCCTGATGGTCTACTGAACCCCAGCACTGCACCGAGAGGCAGCCAAGCACCAAAGGACACGGAGTGATGTACCGTGTCCTTTCCGACAGCAACAGCCTCCGAAACCCCAGTGCACACACAGCGCACAGAGGGATGCAGCACTGCAGGCATGGCCATTAAAAGCTGCTCTGTAGTGCAGGGAAACATCAGGCCTGAAGGCAGCAAATATCACAGTATGATGCATACTTACAGCTCAATAGGGAAAAAAGGGTTTTGCTGGAATTGGGAATTTGTGTTTGGACTGGGGCGGAGTAAACAGCGGAGGCGAAGCATGCTTTCCTCTATACCGCTGCTGTTGGCTTTGGGTTTTTTCTATGGTTTTCTGCCCAGTATTTCACCCAAAGGGGAAGATAATGCTCTATTCACGGCAAGAACATTTCATTAATTTCATCTACTTTTCCCCAGCACTGAAGTTAAATACTCACATCCCCACTCTTCATGACCTCAAGTGTTACACACAGCGAATGTGACAGTTCTGCTTGCACACAAAGAGCCAGCGCTGCCAGACTGCTCACTGAAAAAGCATCCTGCAAGCTACGGGAGCTGTATTTTAAGGCACAGAGAAGTTGACTGCTCCTGAGCACAAAGCCACCGCTTAACAGAGAGGCCCTTTTATTGTTTGAACAGCATTAAAGGAGTTAAATCCAATATACTGGAAGCTATGCTACAGTGGATTAAGCGTCCATCCTGAAATTTAAAAACTCCACTTAACCCCAGACATATTCCAATTAACATTAACTACTTTCAGGACAAGTTCAGCTCAACACTAACATCTGGTGCAGACCCTAATAAAATACTACACACTTCAACATTTCCTTTTTGATAGCTGAGAAGTATGCAAAACTGTTCTTCATTAAATTTAAACGGACTCATTAATAAGATATTGAGGATGTGCTACTTTAAGACATCAGGAAAAAAAAAGTATAAATTGGTGATAACGTTATTTCTATTTTTAAATACATCCCACAGAGGCACCCAAGATAGATGAGAAGTGCCAAGCCCATCCCACAAGCTTATTTATTTATTTAATACTTCTTACATGCTATTTTTAACCACAGAAGACAGCAAAAGGCATCCATTAGAAAAATTACATTGTTTAGAGTCTTCCTCACGCAGGTTAGACAAGCGAGATATCTGGCTGAATGCAGCCTTAATGAGAGATGTATTTTTTTCTCCCTTTCCTATAGGTTTCTGGAATAAAAAAGCAATTTTATTTTTGCAGCATCAGCTAGGCCAGAATCTGTATCTGCAAACCTCTGTCAGTCCTTACGCTCCCCAGCCCCCTCTTCCCACCTCTTCACTTCCCGCAAGGTTTAATTTTGTAATACATGGTTTAAACGCACGCACAACATGTTTACCACAAAAGGACAGTTAAAATGTAGATGTATGGGTTTGGGTTTTTTTAAGCCTTAGTTGCGCACATAGAAAATAAGTGAGAGGAAATGCCATACTCTCATAGTATTGCATCATTTTGCAGAAGACATCCCTTTGGGAGAGGAAAAAATTAGTTAAACATTTCACATTTTTTCAGTAGAGTTAAAGGAATTGATCTTAGTTGATACTGGTTCTACTTAGGAATCAAGATTGTTTGGTGAGCTAAGAAGTGAAGAATGTCCCATCCTTGTCTGTCCTGTGACAAGTTTTCATGTACAAAAATGCCAGAGGCACACTGTCAAATTATTCACTTAGGGGGAAAAAAAAATCTTGACTTGATTTCTACACGTCATCTTCCTAACTGGTTGTTTTCTTTGGGGAAATAGAGAGTGTTTGCATGCACAGCATGAGCAGCAGATTCTCCCTTTTCCTCCTATTTGAAGAAACAAAGCCTAAACTCCAGGGAGGCACTTACGGACTCCTGTGCAGTTTTTACCAGGGTTTCTTGTGCACCAGAAGACAAAATTGCATGTAGGCATTTGGGTGTTACTTCAGGAGGCTCTGCAGGCATTTTGATTCTCATCCTAATTTTGCTATAGAAAGCAGAGCCTGACCGGGGTGTGTATTTGCTGCCTGGCCAGGTGAACAGCTACAGACAATAAAAAGGGCATATAAGATGAATTTCAGAGGTGACACGGGACCCCTGCCATGCTCCAGGTCGCTGCAAGGCAGGGTGGGAGGACACACCACCCCACGAGGGGCACAGCACTGCTCAGCAGTTACATGAGTAGCTCTAGCTGTTAGTTCAAGTCAGGTAAGCACAGGATTGGGTAGTTAATGCATATGCAGCAGCTGGATTCCTTAAACAGCTATTTTCCCTTTTTTTTTTTTTTAAATTTTCCACAAAGTGAGTTTTTGTAAACAAAAACATGGAGGTTTTTGGTGTCACTCGGAACAAGGACAGTTTGTTTGTTCTGCCTACCTGGAGATAAGCTCAGTTTGCTGATAACAGGCATTACTGAGCCTATAAATGGAAGGCTTTTATTCATAATCTATTCATACATGGCACTAACAATGCTTGATGACTAAGAAATACTTGAATTTCTAAAAGAAGTATCTTTCTCTGTAGTGGAAAGGTCACATTGCACAGAGAATGATGCAAGCAGCTGATGCACAAAACAAGTGTCACCAGCAGAAAGTTGGATAAAAAGCAAGTAATACAATTTCACGGGTATAAAAATCATCACTAAATTCGAGATCCTGGATAAATACTCAAAATATTCTCTGCATTTGTAATCCAGCCTCAGGCGAGGCCTGGCTTGGGCAACAGAACGTCTGATACAAGTTTGATTTCTGACTTATTTCTGAAATATTCTGAATATCCTGCACACGGGCTTTAGAAAGCAGACTACAGTCTGCCAGTAGTAGGCAGGACCCCAAGCAAATTGTCTGCTGAAAAGCCAAATTTAAGAGTTCACATACTTCTTCCCCCTTAAGTATTACATTCAACGACATTAAAAGGGCTAATTTCCAGGGCATGCCATCCATCCTACATTCCTCAGACCGCCCGAAGAGATGTGAGTTATCTGCCCAGTTTCAGATTTTTGCTTGCAACCAGAAACTGCTGGGACTTAAAGCCTTAAACTCTTTAAGATTAATAAGCTATTACTTGAGAAACTAAGAAATGCTGTTTTCAAAATTTGGGAGTGTTGAAACTATACATCACCCATACACTCTTTTCGTAAGCAAGGAGCATGGACACACAAGCAACTTCATCTCAGAACCCAAAGACTTAAACTTTCCCTCTTAAATAAAACACTGTTCCACAATTACAAGTTGTTATGCCACTCCAATGAGAGGAAGCAGAGAACTAACATGTCAAACGGCTTCTTTGCATGACTTGATGCCATAAATTTAACATTTCCCCTGAAAGTGCTGTTTGTTTGTACACTTGCGTAACATTTAAACCAAATACATAATCTAATGCTGTCAAAATACCCTATTACCAGGGTCTCATCAAATTCCATAACCACATTATACAAATAATATCCCTCTCACTGCAAAAGCATGCTTGTGACTCAAATTTTCATTTACTGAAGGAATTATGTTTCTAGCAGTATCCAGTGTATGGTCACAGACCCTCATTGCAGAGAGCGAGCATTCACACGCCAAGAGATAATTCTTTATGCTAAGTTTAAGTCTGATCTGGAGAGCAACTAACATAAGCAGGAAGAGACCATAGTGGAAGATAATCTATATTTTGTTAAACCTGCCCCATATGTAATGTTTGAGTTTTCCTGACCTCTACTATTTCTATTTTAGCAACTAAGCAAAACAACGGAGTGACTACCTTAGGTCTGCAAGTACTCAATCTTCGAGATAGTAATGATTTCAATTTATCTGAATGGTGACTTAAAATTATCAATAACTTCTGTATCAATTTTGCCAGATCCTTCGCACCTATTCAGTTGTCTCCAGCTCACAAGCTGCTTAAACACACAGCTTCTTCTGGGATATTTTCAGCGATCTAGATGTTTTGGAAGGACAAAAATCCAGCAACACTATCGATTTAGAAGGAGAACGTTCTGATCTTTTCTGGACACTGAATAAATACGCTATTTAAAGTACATTATTAATACATAAAATCAAGAAGCCTGGTAGGTAATATAAGATTTCCAGATTATGACCAGTTTTATGAACTACTGCAAGGAAAGAAACGTGGTATGATAAGTACAGGAAGAAAGAGGTTTTCTGATACCAGTTCCACGCGAGACAACCTGATTCCTTTCTCTATCTTTCAAAAACCACACTAGTTCATAGCAGGGAAATTATTTGTCTCCCTCCAATGGACTGGGACTAGAATCTATACAGGCCTCCAACAGGTCTGTCAAAGAGGAGACCCGAGATCTCCTTGGTATTAGTAGGTTCTGGAAATAATTGACAAATTTCTCTTTAAAACTACAGCTACTACAGAAGTAATTTCTGTAGGCGTAACTGCCCTTGACAAGAACTCACTCATTATCAGTCAAACCAGCAAAACACAAACCTCCTTGAAAACAAACAATGATCTGGAGGACCACAAAAGATCGCCCATGAATTATGGAAAAGCCAGGTTGTGTTGCAGCACTGGAAGTTTCCACCTCTCAGCGACTTTCAGCGATCCTGACTGCTGAACAGGAGAGGCGAAAAGAACACGCTGAGCCCCAATAACTAGTAACATTTCACACTTTAGTATGGAAAAAGACAGACAGATCCCCAAATCCACCCCTTCCAAATTAAATATGTAATATCAACTGTGACTTCTTAAGGAAACTGAGGTCCTGAACACCACCAATAAATGAAAAAAAAAAAAAGATAATATGAGTAGTCAATCTCATTAAGATTAGTTACCCCAGAAAGCAAGGTACATAATCTTCCACATCATCCTTTTTCTCTTCCCAGGAGACCCTAATCAGGATATATATATATAATGTCTTTTATATACCATTCAGCTCCACGTGTCTGGAACGAGTTCATTATCTGGTGCAAGCCTCTTCATGGCTCTTCTGGAAGGGAGGACACCGAGCAGAGCCTAACCAGAACATGTGCCTGCTCCAGTTCGCGTGCTTTGTTATGAGTTGTCGGTGGGGGTTTTTTGGTGTGGGTTGTTTCAGTTGCGGTTTGTTGGTTTTTTTATTTCATCTCAATTCTTTCAGGTTACTGAAGCTACAAATCCATTCAATTTTTTTTTTTTTAAATGCAGAACTTGAACTGTATTTCTATTGGGATAAAGGGAGCGAGGGACGACAGAGCTTGAAAAAAGTCAGAATACAGAACAACACAGCAAAAGAGAAAGCACCTGAAATAAGCGCTTACACTTTATCTTGTACAAGATCTTACAGCAGATTGCCAGCACCAAGTTCTGGGGAGTTTTTCATACTCTTCAGAAAAGAAATTTAAAAAAGAAAACGCAAAACAATTCAAGTGCCAAAGAAACCCGTAATATCAGAAAAAAATAAATAAATCTACTCCCTTAAAAAGGGAGGCTGGAAAAAAATTAAGAAAATTGTACCTTAGAGCAAGCAGGTGTTTCAAGAGATTGCAGAAAATTACAAGTGTTGCCTACAGAGATCAGACTCTTAAATTGTGTATTACACCACGTACCTGATAATACATTCAAATTTAGGCAATGACGGAAAGGTAGCTTTTCCCTCTACAAACTAATGCAATTTTGCTTTGAAACACCAAATAGGAAGACATTGTGCATATGGAAATACAAGTACTTAAAACTATTGCATATATAGCCCAATTGATTTTCAGATTAAAAAAAACCCATTTGCCTTAACCTTCTGTTACACTTAGGCCACATCCATCTTAGATGAACCTACCATGTGGTAGTGTTATGTTTGCACCATCAATGATTGCTTGTGCCAGTTCGTGATCATTGCTCTCGAAAGCATGTGCAGCAGCCTTGAGGGCATCCCAAATTTCCTTGCGACCTTCGAAAGCTGGCGCTGTGTCCCAAAACTCGTCTCTTTTACTGCGCAACTGTCCGTCTGTCATGGGGTAATCACTTTTCCATTTTGGTTTCTCTTTTTTCAAGGGCTGATTACGACCGAGAGCAACTGTGGAAGAGAAAGAGGAAGGCAAATTTAAAAAGGGTAAGAGCACAAAAATTACTGCAGTGTCCTTACGTTATTCTGTTCAGGATCTACAGAGATGAAGTTTACTTTTGAGCAATCCTGATCCTTTTCTCCCCCCACCTCCTTTGAGGCATTGCCTCCCTTCTCCTGGGCTCCAAGCTGGTTTTACTCAGAAAAACTGAGGGCCTATCTCCTGCTTGCTGATTTCACCTGCACCCCTGGGTACCCCACAACTTCTCCCCACGCTCGCTGGTAACTCCGCATGCGCCATGTGTGACTGGCAGGAAAACTCACACCCTACCAGTGGTACAGCGAGATTCCGTGAGCCCACTCCCGGGATGCCGTGAGACCACACTGCACCTGGATCTCTGCTGTACACTGTTAGCGACGCTCTCTGCTCAACAAACATGATATTCTATAAATACAAGAGTTTAAGAGGCCAAGGATATATTTTTTTTGCATCATCTCCTTTTAAACAGTTTTAATTCAGAGTAAGTATATGTAGAAAGGCAAATAAGATGCACACAGGCTAGAATTCTCAGCGACAGAAATCCCTGAAGACTAACTCAGGAACCTATCAAGCTTTAAAAAGTGCGTACCTCATTCACAATGAACAGGAAAGCACTTGTTTCATTTTAACTACAGCTATTTTTGTGTAATAGCCAGTTAAGATAGTCACATAGGTATAATGTTGGTGGATTAAAACTACCTGCTCGCTTTAAATTACAGCACTGCTAAGATTATGCTAAACCCTTCTCTTCCATTTCTGCGACTAAAGGGTTATTTCAACTTCTGCTGAAAGGAAAAGGAAAAACAGGAGAGCAAACTTCAGTGCACACTGGGAAGAGTTTTCCCTCTGTAAGAGTTAAAACCCCATTTCTTTCAGCCTTCCTTCAGAAGCAACGGGACCCTGCGAGGACAAGACAGGGAAGAGAGCAGCGACAAACCACAAAAACAGTTCTCATCACGGCTCAATACCACAAGACTTTGAATACATAGTTTAAATGTCTCCAGAGGAAATAAAGTGTCCTTCAACAGTTAAACTAGGTTTAAGTGTGCTTGCAGCTGAAAACAAGCAGCCTCTCCATGGGAGAAGTCATAGAAACTGGGTGATGAGTACTGAATGCTCCCGAACAACAGGTAAGCTACACAGTCAATTAAGGAACCCACCACGTACGACGCTGGACAGACATAGTCTCCTACGCTCTCCATGAAGAGCCCTTGCCATCCCAAGAGAGCAGAGGAACCCCAGCTGCCATCAGACCAGGGAAGCATGAAAAGATGCCATCTGTCACCCCATGTCCACGTTACCGAGGCTGAAATATCTCTTACCAGAACGAGACACCGCTATATTGCTGCGATACCAAAGCCTGCCGAGCAAAAATGCTGCTTATCAGGTGCTCCTGGCTACTCTGCAAGGATGGGAGAGCACCAGGACACACACAAGCGTTTACAGTTAGTATTCTGTATCCCATGTCTGTCCTTAAAGATAATGAGAAATGTTTCCTTTCTCCAGACCCTCTTATTTTTCTGGCAAAAAGTTGCCAATAGCTGACCAAAAAGAAAAAAATCTTGTATCTCTCCGCAGTCTTACTCCAGCATTCAGTTTTCAATGGAAGAATAGTGTATCATCTAAATATTCTTCATCATTCTTAATCTACACTTACACTGTAGCCTACAGTTTACTACAAACCATTTTTTATGGCAAAGAGTGTGTGGGGGGGTGAGGGAAATGACTGAGAAGACTAAGCGTCAATATATCAGAAATACTCGTTTCAGGTAAGGTGTAGCATTTCGTAAAAAACAGTATTTCATTCAAATATTCCCTTTACTTCCTTGATTTTTTTTTCCTGCTGTTTTCCAAACAGCACCCAACTCTGAGCATTGGGTCTTGGGTTGACTATTGGCACTTGGTGTTGCAGAAAGCATTTCAACTTCACACAGGCTTTTAGGGCACCAAACCACATACATGAGGTTACACCTCGCACCCTTATACAATCTGGCTTTACATCACCAGAGAACTGCCTAGTTGAACTCGTAACTCAGAATGGCATTCACGCTCTAGGCAGCTCAGACTTCAGTCGTTGAAAATAGGATATTTAAAAGAAAGGTAAGACGACATTGCCAACTAAGTCAAGGCATGAGCCTTCTTCAGATTAAAAAAAGATAGTAGAGGATATATTTTCATGGAAACAAAGTCAGATCATAATTAAAAGTAGCAAATGCCAACTGCATTGCAAACATGCAATGTCTCCAGCTGGCATTCTGTATCCCATGCAGAAATGAACAATAATAAAATTCTGAATCCTTTCAACTGACCACAAACATTTATTGCTTTTTGTTTCCATGGGATTGCTTCCATGCGATTGCTTCCATTTGCTTTTCAAAGAAGTGCTGACCATTTAACAGATTTCAGAACAGCAAACCCAAGTGTTTACAAAACACCAAGTTTCCTGGCAAAGCCCGGCCGTTCCTAGTCCAAGCCTCAGCCGAGCACACGCAAGCCAGGAGCCGATGACGGTCCAGCCTAGAACAATGGTGGAGGAGGCAGCCCAGGCTAGATGGACCACGTGCGTTAAACACTGTAGTATGGAAATGTAAAAACATATGCGGTAAAACACTTAAACGAGGAATTGTTTCCTTATTAAGGCTTAGCAGTCAGAGCATGAAAATTTCAGACAGACAGAACAGGACAATGCAAGAAATTTGGGTCAGTGGGCATCCTTTCTTCCATTCTACTTCGGCTAACATCTATTTGCACGTACAGTGAATGAATGCTAATTTATCCCACAGGGCACTCTCCTTCTCCCCAAACATTAATTATGAAAGCGGGTTAAAGGCACTTCCCGCAGTCCCCGAGCACGGTGGAGCTGCCTGCACACAGCCCTGCCTGCCCGTTACCCAGCTCCACGGCACAAACTGCAACAGGCCGTTTCTCTGCCGTGCTTCCCCCTTTGCCCAAGACAGCATCCGAATATATTGCTCTTCACTAGACAAGAATAGCAGAGAAGAGACTAAAGAGACAGAGATCCTAACAGTCTCAAATAACTTCTCCCCGGAGATACAATCCTTCCTACGCAGACAGCGGGGATGATAAACCCGGTGATAAATTCTTTTTTTCAAGTTGGAAAGAAGGATGGTGGAAGAAAGGGACTCTGCAAATGCCTCTAAAGCGAAATCCACTCTAACAAGCCATCGATCCCAGTACTAAGCCTTTAAACACAACTTGGCTTCACAAACTGGTATTTAAAAAGGTCTTTAGCATATTTACCATTTATTAGAAGTGCTTCGAGAATCCTCTAAAAGCTTTATGCCCCCTCCCCCCAAAGAAACATTAATCCCCCTCTAGCTGTACGGATGGACGGAGCAGAAGAGACACAAGGAACTTAAGACATGTAAAAAAACCTAATGCATAAAAGGGCCCAAATCTCTTGCTTTCCACCTCATATTTTAGTTACTAAAGAGAAACATCACTACATGAATTTCTACAATCAAAATTTTGGACCACATCAAAGGACTTTCCCTTTTCTGTAATAAGGCTGATAAAGACTAGTCAGAATAGGCAATGAAACAAACACCAGCAGTCTGAAACACTTTGTCAGGTATTTACAGTGTCAGTTTTATATTTCTTGCTTTGGAAGTAAAGTAGAGCTCAAAAGAAAATGTTGACTTAATTTAAGACCATGCACATCATAGGCACAACCAGCTTGCAAGATCTGGAAGAGAGTAACATCCACATTAATTTTTCATCTTACATCGCTTCAGCATAAGTAAGAAATTATTAATATCCTGCTTGAAAATATGAATAGTTTTATAAATGCCAAGAAGGCATGTTCTCTCTGAAGCAATACTGAAAGTTGCCCATCTCAATAGACTGTAATGGTTGATATTTTTGGCAAGAGATTTATTTAGAAGGAAATATGAAGACCATTAACAGTCTACTCCTCAAAAAGGAAAAGATCGGCACATTAGTGATACTCCAAAACAATCTAGGTTGTTCTTGCTCCAGTAGCTCACAGATACTCATGTGGTGCCGTGCATTCCCAAAGAGGGGTAAGAAGTTGCTGACAAGCTGCAGGACCTTGCTTTCTCAGGCAAGAGAGCCACACAGGCCACTTCGTGGCATTACAAAGGCCTTTCCTGGGTTTCTGCAGAGTGATTACAGATGCTCTTTGTCTCCTCCTGGGCACCAGACCTGTTCTAGCCAGAGAGCTGCCTTGAAGATGCCTCTTGTGCTGCTCCCCTCCAGCCTGAATTGCACTACTGCTTGCACGGTACACAGAGCACAAACGCCAAATGGTTCTCAGGACTTGCAAAGGTCCATTCAGGTTAACAGCAGCAGAAGCAAGAGTTAAGAAGGTAAGAAATCCCAGTAACAACTTTGCTGCGTAATGAACATCCTAGGGCTCAGCATGCTTAAGAGAAGAAAGCCAAACCTATCTAGTTAGGTGCTCTGGGATACAGCGCGAGGCTCAGGGGGAAAGCGCATCGCGTCGACATGCAGCGGGCTGGGGAAGCAGGCAAGCAGAGGGGCAAGTTGTGTCTGAACTTGGCATCCACCCATCCTGCACGTCTGCCATTCAGGCGTCCTTACACATGCAAAATCCAAGCACTGCCCAAGCCCCCTTCCCTCCCCAAGTGTCCCTTATCAGACTGTTTAATACCTCCAAGGGACTTAAAACCAGTGGCGGACAAGCAGTAGGCTGTTTCTGCCCCAGAAGCAGGATTGAGCAGCACATAATGTGTTTCCCCTTCACAGGCAGAGGAGTACCCTGGGATCCTCGAGGTAGCTACCGCTGTCTGTCCCGCTAACCTTAGCTCCTGGCAAGCTACAAAGACTTATTTTTGAGAAGGAAAGATGTATTCTTCCAGTCCTTGTGGGCTATTTTATAACCTGAATTATGAAGGTTTGTTTCCCTTCCCTGCAGCTTCCCATCAAAGCAATGGCATCAGTAAGGTTATCTACACTTCTTTAGAGTGAGCTTACGCAGATAAATCCAGATATTTAAATCAGTTTCTCAGCAGAATGTCAAAAAATGTCTAAGCAGAGCTTTTTTTTTTTAACAGCTGTTGTGTTTGTTATGTCGCTGTCAATGAGGATCACAGTACTGCCGCCTCCTCCAAAGCGGACCAGATGAGTAGGAGCAGCTGGTAACGGAAGAGTCTCATACTAAAAGCCAATATCCAGCTAAAGCATTCATAATTCCTAGTTTATACACCCATGAACTGTAGCACTCGATAATCAAATTGGATAATATTTCTGCCCCAAAGGGCTTACTGTCAAATCAAATAATGCCAATGCAACAGCTGAATGAGACATCAGACAGCTTATAGCCTCTGGAGAAGGACAGGGGGACCTCTGCTTCAATCATGAATTACATTTTCCTCCTTCCCAGTTATTGACCATACAACTAACCCTGCAAGATGGGCCATACAATTTGGTCCCTTGTTACAGCCCAGAGTTACTTCCCAGTAACTCAGATAAAACTTAAACATTTGGGCAAACATCTCCTTTGCTGTCAGTCAGCCTTATGTGAGCTTCTCCCTCCCACTGCATTTCTTCAAGTATCTTTTACCTCTTTCTTAAAAGAATAAAATTTGGCATGTTAAATTCATGCAAGGGCTCCACAGTGAATTTCCTCCTTTTTCTTTGAAACAGAAGCATATGTTGCTTGGAGCATTAGCCTTTTGCTGCTCACGTAAGAAGCAGGAGGAACTGTCCCAGTTTGGCCGAATCGTGTGTTGGACAAGTCTCCACGCACACACAACCCACCCAGGGCACGGGGAGCGCAGCAGTGCAGTTCCCAGAAGGAGACATCTGGGCTGGACATGCTCCGTTTTAGGACTGGAGGCCCAAAGCTATTGATCTCCAGGCACCCACAGAATCACAGAAAGTTAAGGGTTGGAAGGGACGTCTAGAGATCCTCTGGTCCAACCCTCCTGCCAGAGCAGGTCCACCTAGAACAGGTGCATGCCGGAGCTGCAGGAACAGGGCCTTTCGGTGCTTCCGGATCTCTGCAGACATGTACGAAGACGGATACTCAACAAGAAACAAGTGCTGGGAAATGCTGGTATGGAAGGATCCTCAACCTGTGGAACATGAGTTAAGAGCAGATACTGGCAAGCATTAGAAGAGAACATCAAAATGCTGAAATGACACCAGTATCAGGAGAATCTGGCAACATCTGGTAACACTTTCATTGCTTTTTTCCTTTGTTTTGCTTAGGAACGTATCTAAAAGATGAAAACAACTAACTGCTTAAGCGCTGAGAGATGAAAAAGATTTTGAACAAACCGGGAGGAAAGGAGCAGGAGAGCCCAAGTGAAGTGTCAAAGAAAGGACAGAGAAAAAAAAAAAAAAAATCACCAAAACAATCTGAGTGGGAAAGAGGAGACAAATTTTCAGAAACTGTTTTCGGTGAAAAGGATGGGATTTGATGATTGTCAGGGTCCACGGGAGGAGGCCAGAAATGATAAGTCATCAAAGAAACACAGACCAAGACTTGCAGGGGCTGAGGCCAGGGAGCAGAACGTGGCACACAGGCATTGTTTGGTTTGCTTAAACTGTAAACACGTACAGCTTCAACAGGGGAAGCGATACCCTCCCAGGGATACACACTTTGCGAAACAGCAACAGGTAATTATTTGAAGACAGACAGGAAAAGCTAACTAAATATTACACAAACTGAACTAATGATCAAAAATATTTTCTTTACAAAATTGCTTCCCTGTTGAGGATCAGTTGCTAACAAAGTATTTTTCTAAGAGAAATGAAATGCCAAGTAACAGTTTATTACCCATAAAGTTCCTTTTAGTAATAGTCCCAAGGGCTTCCCTCCCCACAATCAGCGAGTAGTACTCTACTTTATCAAATGAGTCTCATTTTAAATCTATTTTGCTCCAATTTCCTCGTAAGATTATCTTGTAATTTGGTATCGATACCTAGATAAAGTTCATCCTAATAATTTTCTCTGCTCGTTCTCTAGCATGCTCCTTTCAGTTGCCAAATTACAATAGTGTTTGGAGGGAGAGTTAGTACACAGAGAGGTGCAGAAAAACAGCAAAACCAGGGAGGGGGCAGGGAGAAATGTATTGCATTTAAGCAGCAGACAATTTGAATTACATTAAGTAGCACAGGCTTACACAATAATGGGAAAATGGCAGAATCTTATCTGTTTATTGCTAGTTTTCAGCATTTTTATTTCTTAAGAAGGTCACATTTTTGCAAGGCAAGAACAGTATTTTGTAAAGGAAGTGTCCCCGGACAGCAGTAAAAAACTTCCAGCCTTAAAAATGAAGTATTTCACTGAACAATTACATTTTCCAAACAAGGAAATGAAGGAGCATCAAGATTTTGTATGAAAACTGAAGGAAATATCTATTAGCACAGTGCTAAGAGTATTCAGAGCAGGGTAACATTTCTGGGGACCCTGGGGGACCGAGAAACCCATGAGCCTTCCAAATGCTGTGTGTAGATAGAAAGACAGATGGATAGGCACAAAGAATGCTTGAAACGAAATTATATTTTAGTCTTTTTCATGAAGGGAGATTGTTGGAAGCTGAAATGAACACTCCAAGAACTACACTTCCTGACAGAAATTCGAGTTATATATTCAAACAATTGTGTAATAAAACATCAGGCTACAGACTCAAACCCCTGTTATAAAAGTGCAAACTAGTTAATTTTGAGCCAGACAAGAAGTACAGTCATGGTGTGAAGCTTTTTAGAGCAGTAAATCTAGCAAAGACAAACCTGGGCACAAGAAGTAAAACCACCAACCAACCCTTGGGGCTATTCCCCAGTCTCCTACCTAAAAGGGGGTGAAGGACGGAAGAACCGAATTTAAAAAAAAATAAATCAGACGGAGAATGGGAAGAACAAGTGGGGGACCACTGAGTGATCACCATTACTCGCAGCCTGCCAGACACGCCATGTGCTGGTGCTAAATGATGTATGTGGTCCCTCTGGGGAAAGGGGGTGCCATCAATCACTCGTGCCACCCCTACGCTCAAAGCCAACCAGGCCAACAGCGCTGTGTCCCCCAGACAGCTGCTCACCTGGGCTGGCACTACAGCTGTCACAAAGCATTGCCCAAAGCAGGAGCAGGGAATATGCCTTCCCCGCTTCTCCAGGTCTCTCCTCAACTCCAACCTCACACCTTCCTCCAAAAGGAATTAACTGCACAGAAGAAACAGTAGTGAATAAAATGCAAGTTACACTGGTAATTACAGGCAGCTTTGGACAAGTCACACACGCACAATGCTTCCCTGCCTCTCCCCATACACAAGGCACTAAATCTTTGCCCAGTCAATCCAGAGGCCTCACAGCATGAGATATAAAACACATGAGAGGATGAGGGCGTATGAATGTGCTGGACAAAGAGAAAAATTGACTCTAATTACCAGCTATTACACTACATTCTCCATTTCTCCCATCATTTTCAACAGGAACTGCAGAAGAAATCAAGACAGTCTGGTATTTCCAAGCAGCTCATCACTCATCACCCCTCACATTTCAAAGAAACTAGCAGTACTGCAGCGAAAAATAAAAGCTTCAAAGTTTTGAGATGTGTTCCCTGGTGGTATAGCAGATCCAAACATCCCACCTCATCCCAACACATGCAGGATCTATTGAGATCACCAACAGCCTTCTGTGTGCTATGCACTGGGACACACAGCGATAACGTAGGTCACTTCACAGAGATTTAAAACATATCAGTGTATTTTGTGTAACATGAAGTGCCATTCACAGCTGAGGGCCAGCTGGGAAGAGGTGAATTTCAGCCTCCCATCTGTTCATGCAGGTTTTATGAGGACAATTCCTCTGCCCCCAGAGCTGCAAGAGCCGGAGAGCAAACCCTGATGGTTACAAACTCTCCAAATAAGCAGCGTCAAACAGAACATTAAGGCAAGCAGAGCAACTGCGAAGTTCTCTACTGTTATTTGCTTCAACATTTTAAACAATCTTTTTCAAAGGAAATTTTTCACACTGGTCTGCCACCAAAAGCTCAGCACAATTTCCTGGTGTTAATTCTATGGCTTTATTAGTTCACAAAAGTTTTGTGGTTACTCCTGAGCCCTGCCTGCCCAACCAGCTTCCTGCTGGAAGCACAAGCAGAACATTTATTTCCTAGTCATCTCAATTAAGCCCATGTTGCAACACCTCTTTTCCTGACAGATGAAAATGTCTAAGAGAGCGAACACCCCTGTTGGGCCACCACCTCAAATCCTTAGTCACTCGGGCAAGGGGCAACCATGGATGAAGCAGGAACGCTGCCAGGCAGGGCAAAGGCCAGGTGATGATGCCTATCTGTCTTGATTGCACCCCATCAGAGGAATATTGGAGCCACAAATTCTGCTTTCCACAGCCAGCAGGAAGGACAGCAGTAGCTGTACTGGCTGCTCAGTGTTAGCTTCAGCCTTGCAGGGAAGTTCTAGCGGCACTATGGTGGAACAGCTTGGGGGGACAGACATTGTCAATGCAACTACCTGTCAGCACTGTTTACATTAGAATTTATACTGCTCCTACCTCTGGTAGATGCATGTTTTCAGCTGGCTGCAGAACAGGATAAAGATTTACCCATTCCCAAATCACGGCATGCAAGCACTAAGACCCTTAATCTGTACCATCTACAGCACACAACTAGACTATCTTTTTGGAAACCTAGGACAAGAACCATGAAGGAAGCTGTCAGCAACATGAGAAATACTCTATTTGAGATAGGCCACTTAAAGTATATGCTTCTTTTGACTTCTGCAAAGCACAGCTTAAGTGAAAACTCAGTTGCAGCTGAGAGCTTAGCATCAATCATAGAATCACTTGGGTTGGAAGAGACCTTCGAGATCATTGAGTCCAACCATAAACCAACACCAAAACCACCCCTAAACCATGTCCCTCAGCACCACGTCTACCCGGCTTTTAAATACCTCCAGGGACGGCGATTCTACCACCTCCCTGGGCAGCCTGTTCCAATGCTTGATAACCCTTTCGGTAAAGAAGTTTTTCCTAATATCCAACCTAAACCTCCCCGGCACAACTTGAGGCCATTTCCTCTTGTCCTAAATGCAGCCTCTCACATGCAAAACAAAATAAACACAACGTATGGAGCACAGCAAAGTTGGCAACAGTTGTGGGAATTCAGCAGGAAGCGGCACAGAGCTTACCTAAAAAGAAAAAAAAAAATAAAACCCAGTGCTTCTGTCTCCCATCATGAGGAAGAACGCAACTCAGCAACTTCACTCTTAAAGTACTAAAACCCTTTTGTGTTTTCCCCTCGATTCAGTTAACAGGGAAACTTTAGACACATCAGATGAAGCTGTAAAGCGGCCCATTCCTCCAACTGGTCAGCTCCCCACCAGTGTACTGCCCTGACACCAGCACTGGCTGCTGCTCCACGCCAGCAGCACCGACTGCTCTCACCGACTGGTGTGGATTCAGTACAAGGAAAGATCTAGCATTCCCAGCCATGAACGAACATCGTCCTGGCTCAGAAGCCCCCTACCTCCTTGACAATGTTCTCCCTCTGACCACTGCATGACAAGTGCCTGGTTGAACTGCAAAAGAAAGATTTAAAGACATTAATGGAGGCTGACATCCCTCCTGTCAAAAAACTTACAGTTGGAAGTACTGCAAGTGCTTCTCCACACACCAACAGCCAAGTTCTGTGCGCTTTGAGCAAGGCACAAACCAGGGTCTGGCTCAGCAGTGTTTAAACCAAAGCTTTGCTTTTATGTTGGCCTAAGCCATGGGAGCAGCACAGCCAGCGCCAGCCCCTGCCACGCAGCCACAGACCGACCACACAAGGTCATCACAAATTCTCCAAGTTCAGCAAGTGACAGACAGGGACATCTGCTGTACGTCTGGTCTGTGTTTAATGCACCATGACTATTTCCAACACTAGCACAATTTTCATTTAAAAAAAATAAAATAAAAAAAAATCAAAGGCAGCCTTATCTTTCATCCTGCCAAAATTTTAAAAAAATATTTAGCCGATAATTTTCTTTAAACAATGCAGCTGGCTCCACCCTGATTAGGTGCAAGCGTGCTGAAAGCCAGCTGGCACGGCCTCCTCAGCAGACCCACGTGCAGTGTCTGCACACATGATGCTGCAACTTCTGGGGACTTTCTACACAATGCCAGCAGTGAATTTACTCAACTATAACAAGTAAACCTAGACTTCTGCAGTGCTTAGCCCATTCATGGGTCAGGAGGAAGAACACGGGAAGAACAAGGGAAGAGCTGGGGCACTTCAGTGCCCCAAAAGAAACAAGCTCTGCCAGCATCACAGAGATTCAGAACTAGTTTCAACGTAATTTAAACCTTTTTAGGTCACCACTACAGCTCAGTGCTACCTAGGAAAATTGTAAAACCAGCAGAGATCCTAGAAATCCATAGGGTTCCCCTTAAGTAAGAGTGCTTAGGAGGAGCTGCAGAAGCCAGCACAATTTTCAGATCCCATCTCCCCACAGTGCTAATTTGCATCAGGCCATGTCGCATTAAACCCTACCACCAAAATTTGGAATTTAACATGGTCTGTGTAATATAAGGTACAATGCGCAAGACAGATGGCCAATTTTATATTCCCAATGAATACTTAGGTGAACACGGCATTGCTTGCCATGTCACTCCTGCCATGCACAGCAGTCACAAATTCCAGAAGGGAGCGAGCAAAACAGCCTCCAAGTCAGTAACTGTTTTTACAATGACCAATGATTAAATTAGCTTAGTTACAGGATCTAACACCATGTCTTGAATTTATTCCAGTGTCACAGTTATTGGCAGGGATAAAGTTTCACATTAGCCAATTAACTAAATGCACTATTACTGTATCTCAACTACTTAAGCTCATCAGTTAATTAAGAGATCAGTATAAGCTGAAAATAGGAATCTTACCTGACACACATACCAAACATACATTATCTTAATGATTTAATTTTGCAGTTCTGTATAACATTCCACAGGTGCCGTTTGGAAAACCAAAAAGCAATTGCTCGCTTTAAGGAACAGGTGAAAGACACATAAGCAAATGTTTAAAGATTTAATCTGAGAAATTGTATTTCTTAGAATGATACTTGCTGTTTTACTAAGCTCTATGTTACAAGGCATTTTTTCATGAGAAAATTACCACTTCACACTCATTACAAATTATTTCTGTATCAATTTTTAGATGCTTTCACCTTGGTTCCCATTTAAGAAGTGTTTTAACTCAGTGTCTAACTACAACCTACCACTCATGTTCCCGTGACTATGCCCTGCTAATTTCCAAAAGGGGCATCTGCCAGCACGAGCTGATGGCGACCAACCTGCGGGCACACAGCCATGCTAAGCACCTGCAGCTGCGGGCAGATGTGTAACAGTGGGACAAGGCATTCTTGAGACTCCTCAGATGCCAAGCTTCTTTCTGCAAAGTAATCTCTCAACCAGCTCTGAACAGCAGGTGGTAACATCATCTTTAATAGCTGCCAAGTCAGTCCTGCCATGCACAGCACCAGCAAACCAGTGGTTTAGGAGCAGAAAATTGAGTCACCCACTCGTTGATGTTTATCCTTTAAGGTCACGCAGCACAAGTCACAACACCATAGCATCGCTCAAGACTCCCCCAGAACGTGGACTTGGTTTTCTGTCTACCACCAAGACCATCTTTTTGGAATGTCCTTCCTGGCAAGTTTACAGCCATAGGATAAAAAAAAAAAAAAACAACCCCAAGACCTTGCAAGGGTGAGACTTCATTTCTGCAGCAGGTTGATTAAAACCAAACAAAACCCCCCCAAACTAACAAAACCCCTTCTATATTTCAGCTGCCCTTAGCACAAAACACTCTTCACCAACAGAGAAGGTTTTTCTATGTGCTACAGTATTTTAACTGGCATTCTTCTCCCCTGCTGTCCCTTGTTTCCCATCAGTAAAAAGCAATTCGTCACAACATTAACAAATTAGTATAACCACAGAAGCTAAATGATCACATTACTGAGCCTCCAGGTGCTCCCAAACAGTGAGATACCAAAAGAAATAGCTCCTTTTTAACATTCATATATTTGACTGTGCACACTGAACTTCTGCAGGGTGGCTTAATGCCCCAGTGAAAACCAAAAACATTCATTTACTTCACTACTACAGTCAATACTTTCTGGATCCACAATCCAGTTAATAAGCTTGAAAATTTATTCATGGAAGTACATACGGTCACAGCCTAAGTAAACTCCAGCCTTGAGTTCAACAGCATGTTGTCTAAAACAAGTGGGGAAAAAAAACAGCTAAGGAAAAATAATGATGCAAGTTGGATTTTTAAGTAAGCAATTTTGAAACCAAATTCTTATCTGTTCTTCTGAACAATCATTCTCCAAGAAACTGTAACAGGCAAGACTGGAGAAAGCTCAGTAGCTGGAAGGTCTATGAATGGGTGCAAAGGCCAAGCAGCATCAATAGCTTAAAGGTGCAACACTTAGGCTTCTCAGACAAGAGTGATACAGAGCTATCAGCAGTTGTCTTGGGATGCTGAGGTCGTCTGCTCCCCCCCACACCTCCACCAGAGGTTCAAACACATGGTAAAGAACAGCTGAAGATAAATTTGGAACTATCTCCTTGAAAATTAACTCCTGCTGAAAACTCTGGTGGGGCCAACCCGGCATTTGATTTTCACTCCATGTGAAGGATAGGAATTTGCCTTAAAACAACGTGTAAAAGAGGCACAAAATCTAAAGCAGAAACTGGAATCTGCTTAAGTGACTGCATTAAGTGATAAAATTAAAGCAGTTACTTATAGGAGCTTTGGGGACCCAGGAGCAGCTTACAGCTATTGACCAACAGCTCCAGCTGAAGATGCTGAAGATTACAAAACACAGGAAGAAAACAAAACCAAAAACCCAAAAACCAAGAGCGGTTTAGAGAGGGAAGCTCCATATTAGGATCACTTGAGAGTATGGAAGCAGGATAAAGACTACCTACGTCTGAGTCAGAGTGAAGTTGGGTAATTTCCCTACCACCCATCCATGCATCCCAGCCCATGTCTCACGGTGTGTGCAGTTCCTCCCCACGCCGTGAGGTGCCACGTCCCTTCTGTACACTGCTACTCTACACTGGGGACAGCCCTCCTCTTGCCTCCGGTTTCTGTGGACATTTAATTGTGCAGATCTTGGAAGAAAGGCTAAAACATGCCATGAGTTGAGTTTTCATAGTTAAAACTTGTTTTCAGCTGCCACCTCCAAGGTAAGCGATTTTAGGGAGAGAATGAGCATCGCACAGAGTCAGAGGGTTCATCACACACAAAGCTCCCATTCATTTTCCAATACTTAAGGGAAACAAATCATACCCAAGAATTAAAAAAAAAAATATTTCCACTGTTATTCTGTAATCAAAAGACTTACTTTCTGTACTATTTTGCTACATAATTTAGTAACAATAGTTTAATGATAATAATTGCATCATTAATTAGCACCATTACCTTTGAATAATCCTTCTCTTGATGGTAAGTGCAGAGAATTTCTTCTTTTGTGCACTCCTTGTGCAAAATGTGAGATGGTAAGAACCAGTACTATACAAGAATGATGCAAATGTGAACTTTGCATTCAAAGCTTTGGGGCGGTTTTTTGCTTAGTTATTTTTTTTAGCAGAGGACAAGTTGGCCATATTCTACAAGTTTAGTTACGTCTCAGTGTTGTTCAGATTAGTACTGATATAGTTTACAGGACAGGCTGGATATTAAAAAGCCTTTAAAAAAACTTCTTAATAGATGAAAGTAAATAAAACCGAAGCATTGTTTGCAAGGAGGATTTCTTTAAAACTGCACAAAGTGTACCTCCAATATTTTAGGTACTATTTACTAATAATGTCTTGGCAACTTCAGAAGACCAAGCTGCCTTTTTAAAAACATGCAAGTCTGGCTATTTTATACATACTAACCTCTTAGACATAAGGAACTCCTACCTTTCAAGTACACCTTTTGTTAAGAAGACTGTATTTATCCCAGAGTTAGACAAGTAACAATACATAAGGACACTAGTGCATTGCTTAGATAATTAGAAAGCTACAATCCATCTTCCTAACCTAAAATGAAAAATATGCAAGCCTTCGTTGCAACCTGTATATATATATATATATCTGTATGTCTCATACATCCAGGCAAAAATAAAATTTTACCATTAAATGGGAGCACTTGGGCAAAGTAGCCTTAAAACTACATCCTCTTAAGGTCATTTTAACCCCCTGTGGATGTACTCGTGGAAAAAAAGATAGCCCTATTATAGCCTATGGGCAAGGATTATTGACCCAATCCAACTTTAAGCATTTAACTGAAGGTGCCTGAATTAGCAGCAGAAACAAGGCAGCCTCCTTCAAGCAATGCTGAGAACAGACATCAACTTCTGCTGTGAACCTCCTTCTGCAGGAGCCTGCTACCCTCCCTGAGATGGAAGGACCTTGTAGTAGGCACAGGAAACTGCCCTCCTCATTGAAATTGCTCAAATGAAGACATATTAAAGTAGCCAAAGCCTTTGCAACTTTAACAAAGTCATTTGATCTCCTTCTAAAGTCCCTGAGCGCAGAAGTCTTTAGCTGTATTAATGGTTTGAGCGATACTTGTTCTGTACTGAAGGTCAGCGTTTCCAAGGGACACAACATCACATCCCTTAAGTGACTCCTCTTCCTTTCAAACCAAGGGATCACTACAGAACATAATTTGATTTAAAATGCATTTAATTCTCAACAACTCAGAGCAAGCTAAAAACTGGCAGTGCAATGATTACGTTGGCAATGGTATCGGCTGTTACATATCCAGTAGTAGCTGAAGTAGGTCTTGACCACGGACTACACTTGTCTCTTCTAAAAAAGTACCCACCATAATGCTTGAAGGAGCTTATTTCTCCAGTGTCATCACCTACTCATAAGTAAAAGTAGTATCATTTGTCAGGACAGATGCACTTTTCCTGCTTTTTCCACATGATTTAAGACATGAGCACTGTAATAGCAGATTAAAATAAGTGTATGTTGATTCTGGACTTGAGAGTTAAGTTCCTGTAGGAAAAGTCTCTGGTTCCAAGTTAAGGCAGAACTCTACAGGATTAGACAGACCCTCTTCTCACCCCTTCTCCCTGTACTTGAAGGAAAAATAAGCCTAGCTTCAAATTTAAGGATGAGAACTTTAACTGGTAATGAGTGAGAATACATTAGCAAAAAGTGATTCTTATTTCAGCCATTTGAAAACAACAGTCCAGATTTCCCATGGTTTTTCAGTGCAGGCATAACTATTTCATTTAGGTGGAGGAATTTCTGAAAGCAATGGGAACCGCCCCACCAAAAAAAAAATCCAAAACACTGATTGCTGCCTATAGCGGTGAAAAGAATTCACAAAAATGGCTGGATGCAAGTACATTCTTGATTCACCCAGCTCGCTGTAGTAATTACTGTGTTTTAATAAGCAAACCGTGCCTGTGAAGTGCTGCTTCTGCAGGTCTGATCGAGGGTACCTCAAAGCCTGGACTCAGCAGAACTGAGGCTGCGTTTTGCACTCCACCACAGTAGCAATCAAATTGTAAACACGAAAGAAAGCCAGTCAGATCCCCCCCAAGGGAATAGAATAAATACACAAAGAAACTAGTTAAGTTTCCTTGCTTTTAAAAGCCTATATCAAAACTCGGAATGGAAAGCATACTCTGGGACACAAACAGCTCTGTTCAGCTCAGGCCAAGCCCCAGGCAGTGATTTCTTCCAACAGCAGTTTCTCTCCTGCTTACTTTTTAAGCTGTAGCTTTGGTCCATAAAACTATGGCCAGTGTCCAGGACCCTCCCTATTACAGCAATATTTAGGCACTACTAGAAACAGAGGCTATTAAAAATAATAATCAGAAAGGCAGTAAGAAACAAGATACTCCTTTGCAGTGTGAAGAGTAATCTTTGCTGGGATATGTCCAAGATGAATACCAACTACTTACAAATGGCTGGAAAAATCAAGTAGGTAGAATAATCCTCTTTGTATGTTCTCTTCATACTAAACCTGAAGTTTGATCTCTAGTATTCTGAACTAACCCCTACTTTTATGACAAAGCTGTTATTTCCCCTCTCTGAAAAACAGCATTTTCCTCCTGGCTATCACAGAAGAGCTTATGTCTTCTACTTTCTTAGATACCTACACCTGGAATAGCAGGAGCTGATTCAAACTGCGCCAAGCTCTGAACCCAAACTGCCACTCCAAGAAAGCCACTGAAACACATACGGGTTCAGCAATCACGCTGCAAGGAAAAGCTAGTGCTAGGAACATTTAAAGACTGGTTAATAAAGTCCTTGGTGCTCAGTTAATCAGCCTCGACTGGATTTCCACAGAAAGAGCAGGCTGTAGCATCAGCCACAGAGGAAGGGCCAGGAGGGGGGAAGCAGTGTAATCCAAAGGTTTTGATCTGTGTAAAAGCTAAGGATGACTATGAGAAAAACGCACCAGAAAACATTCCTGTCCGAGCAGCACTCACCCCAGCTCCCCCAGATGAAAAGAGCTCATTCATAGGGGCTCGTTATTTAGCATCAATATTGACTTTTACACATAATTATCTGCACTGAAATATCTTGATAGAAAAATATTTGTTTTGTGAGAAAAAGCGTTCCTTATTTATTGACCTTCAACATAAACAAGTGAAAGTTGCAAAGTTTCAAAATAAGAACAAGAAAAGAAATGGTGCAGATACCCAAATCTGAATTACATGGCAGGAATTCCTTCAGCTGGAAAAAATCCTCATATTAATTTACAATAATGAAACGAGACATGTGAAAGAAGGAAGGGCGACTGCACTGAGCAGCTAGAAGTGCACTTTATCAATGGAAGACAAATTCAGCTTGGAAATTTGGCAGGCAGAGCAATCAGATAGCAACAGCATATTTGAGTAGGCAAACCTGGAAGAGTTTTAATACAAGATTAGATCAGTTGGTAGAATTTCTAAGACAGAATATTCAGTTTGACACAGCACTGAACTAGGAAATACAGAAGCCTTTGCCAGCACTGCCATCTTGGACTTTGCACAACTGTGTTTTAAGCTGAGTTGTCATTACTCAAGAAAACTATTAAACAGGGCTGATGATCAGATAGCGGCACTCTCAGCATATCTCTGGATGTAGCCTGCCAAGAGACGTTAACAAGGTAGGACACTGGCAGGAATTGAAATGTTTCCTCCCCCACCCCCAAGTATCTATAATATTTTCCTAACTAATGTGGAGCTCAATGCAAATGATTAACTCTTGGTAATAAATTTCCCACCCCAACAAGATAAAATGCTAATGTTTCTTCTGTAGTCCAGTAGCATATCATTTTCCCTGAATAAAATCATCAGAAAGAACATAATTGGAGTAAAAAAATTGCACTTGCATTCTTAATGTAAACCACCTGTCTTCTTTGGGATGGATAAAGCCAGCAAAAGTCATATTCCATAAGTGAACAGTTATACAGAATGCAAAAGAAACACTTGATTATTTTCTGATGCAGCATTTTGAGGAAGCTGTGGTAAGTACTGTTTTAAATATGTTTACTTATAAATTCTTGAGAAGAAGTTGCTCCCTGAGAAGTGATCATGACTGATCATGTCCTGGGACAGATGAAGGCTGGGAACAGGCAGTGTCAAATAGCCCACCCATTGTGCAGGCATAATCGGTACCCCAAGGTGAAGTGGGTAGCCAGACCCCATCAACAGGACCAGTACAAGGTGGGTGTTTCATTTGGGCTTCACCAACTAACACACCCTCAAATTTCTACTTCCAAGTGGTTTGGTAAGCAGTCTCTGCACAACTGACTTGCATCAAAAATGCCTGGAAGTCTACATCGGCAGCACAAGATACGCTCAAGATAAACAAGGAACCCATATTCCTCTTATTTCAATAGGGTTGCTGTGTTTTCCCCACTGCTGGGGACCAAGTCTCCAAAAAACAGTGGAGTATTTCACTTCTCAAGCTGCCTAAAAACCTAGAGTGGTAATTTAACCACAAGCCATGATTTCTGCTCCTCCTCCTCCTCTCCAATTTTAACCTAATTATGAGAAACAATAGTATTTAAGAGAATTGGTGCACAGCAGACCAGTCATTCTACTAGAAAGGGCATGAGATATCCAAAACAGACAAAGCACACACAGGTCTCAAGACTCAGCATTACTAACATTTTACTTATTGGACTTCATTGAGTGAAGAACTATGAAGCCAATCAATGCAGAAGTGAGATGGTACCTTATAAAACGTAGAAACCTTGAAGCATTAATTACTGCTAAATAGGCAAGGTAAAAACAGTAGCAAGACGATAGGGTTAGGAGGCAATAAATCCCTTCTGGTCAAGCTTACTTGACTAAAAAGAATGGATAAGGACAGTTCAGAAAATACAGAAGGTGCTTCCATCAAACCAGTAAGGGCCACTTACCAGACTGTAAACTCTTTGGGGCCAGTATTGTTCCTTTGGTTCAATTTATTCAGTATTCGTTAGCTAGCCCAAAAAGGACCTAGACCATAACCTGTACTCACGAATAACATGATTCCAGCTGTAAGCAAAGGAAATGTAATTTTAAGAAGAGACCAGCAGGACAGAATCCATGAAAGATCCACCAGGTCATGGAACACTGGAGTTTAACTACAAAAAGCATGTTTTGGTAGTGTTTCTCTCCATAAGAAACAAAAGGAAGAAAAGCTTTTGGAAACCTGTATCTGGACACGTGGCATTATTTACACCACGATCTCCCCAAGAGGGTGGTGGCCCAGGCAGTTGTGCCACAGTTGAGAAGCCCTTGGAATGTTTTCCAAAGGTTCAGGCCATTTAGAAGAAAAAAGAAGAAAAAAAGAAGAAAAAAAACCCCAAATGCAGTTAAACTGGTTTTAGAGGTTTACAGAAAAACAATCTTTTTGTATGCTGGATTGTTTTTTCTCATTTTGAGGGAAAGCACACCAGTTTAGAAAGTCTCTATCATGAGTCAGAGTTTAAGAACTAGGGGATTATTTACACGTAAAGGACTCTCATTCCGGTATTGCCTTGCAATACCAAACTGCAATATCCACACTCACTTGTTCTGACAATGCTGATGCTCCTTTTTTCTCCCAGAGGAGAGACTAAAATCGTGTATTCCCTCTTGTTCCATTCCAAAGGAGTTTCAGTTAAAGCCAAAAACTGAGCCTGTAGTATTTTTGGAGCTATTTTTGTGCTATTATATCAGTAGAGCAGCTGTAGCGTCCTGGGTATGTACAATAAATGTGCTTGTTTCAGTTGTGTTAAGGCAGCGGTGGGATATTGCATTAAGTACCATCAGCGTGAGGCTGTACAATACGTGTGACTTAATGCATGTGACTTTAATCGAGCAATGTGGTTTTCTGTTGCAATTCAAGCTGTTTTTTGCACCAGAACTAGTTTTAGATTTGGCTAAAGATACAATAGAGATCTACAGATGAGAAAAAACAACACACAAATGAGTAAGAGAACTTATGTCAAATAAGCATTTAAATCTGTCTTAGAATAATATCTGATATTGATAAGCACTTTACAGAACATTTTTATTCAATAACTGCTTGTATTTATAGCAACCCATGTTCTTTTAATGTGACTCTGTAGGCACACAGCAAAAAAAAAAAAACCAAAAAAATCAGTCTGTTATGTATTTACTGAGCCAAGTCATCAACATGCAATTCACAAGCGAGTTCCAACTCTTTACAAAAAAAAGTTTAAATAGATATTTGACAGCTTTCCCCTTCCTCACCCCTCAAAGTGCTAACCCTCAGCTGGGACCTGTGATCTGCCACTCGTTCAGCAGGTTTGCTCATTACATGCACTGGATGTACGAAACGCACAGGCAGAGGAAGAGATTTGCTCACCATCAGCAAGCAGGGCATTTCCATCACGTCCCAAACAGGCTTCCAGACCAAATCCAGGAACAGTGAAGGATGATGCCACTTCGAGGTGTGAAGGACTGGAGTGCTAAGCTTCATCTGAACGTATGTTTAACTACTGCTGCCACCAAATATAGCCTCCTTGCGAATACACGCAGCAAGAGTTGGTGAAATCGTTAGTCCAACCTTCAGATAAGTAGTTTGGAAGCCACAAACGTTAACACGCATGCTACACTTTGCTTCCCATTAACACTTCCAAACTGCTTATTGCCCATGTCTTCTCACCCTTGCTTCACTCTGTGTGCTAAGAAGCTTGGAGTAACCAGCGCCTGCAATTAGTAGAAGCAGGACATTTACCTGCATTACGGTCCTGCACGAAGAGTATCTAAACCATGGTTCCATGTTCAGAGACACTGAGTATCCTCTCCTCACTTCCAGCATGGCCACGTGGGTCCTTCTTTACCCCTCTATGAGGGACAGGGATGCAATGAAATGCCTCATGCACGTGATGTTCAGAAGCATTTGGCAGGTGAGAGCCCACCTGAAGGCCAAGCATCCTGTATTAAAGACATTATTTTGACGTACACAGCTTTTCCTTGCACCAGAGATGGAGCATGCATTGCATCTGAAAACACCCCAAGGGCATTAAGAAGTCCAGCATATTCGACATACGTAATGCTTTGCTATACCTTTACCAAAAAATAATTCGTGCAGTACATATGCAGTGTGCGAATTTGCAATTTCTACTTAAACCATTTACCTCTTCACCATTCAGCCATTATCCTGCAATTGCCAATGCTCTACAGTAGGCTCAGGCACTCAAGCAACAGCGTGTTGCCAAAAAAAAATTGGCAGGAGAAAATGGCATTTGCCAGCTGCAGGTACTACCCGCTATTTTGTAGGTACTCATTTACAAAAAGACTGTATTTACCCATACAGACAAGAAATCACAGATGATAGTTCTGTGGCAGAAAAATAAAGCGACAAAGTAAATGCTCCAAGAGACCCTTCTCATGAATCCAGAGTGCCCTTGATCACAGCGTGAGAGCAGAAATTGGGTTCCATGACTGAATTTTAAAAATACAAAGGTAACAAGCTGCCAGCCCCAAACTACAGTATTCTGCTCCCAATCCCATCTCAGGCCTTGAGAGCATTCTCAAAGAGCACACAGATCTACTGAGAAAAGGTGAAAAATGCCTTCCTACATCATATGTTGTCTGAACTAGAAGAACTATTTATAGTTGATACATTATGAATTATTATAAACCATAATATTTTATAAACTATTAAATGTTTATAATTTCATTTTATGAAAAAAATATTTTAGTTATTTATAGAAAAATGTCAGTAACAGTACCTTGAATATATATATTTTAAGGGTAAACTTTCCCTATTAAGCATGCGCAAAGATAACATGCAATCTACAGCATTGTGTGATACATTTTCACATTTCAGCCTCTAATCTTTCTCCCCCGGGCAGCACCTGTTCTCGCTGAAACCTACTGAAGCACTCTTCACTACCATTTGTAAAGTGCCTTTGCTTTCATGTTTGAGAACGTGGGAAAACCACACGATAGATCAGAGACTCCCCAAACCCCCTCCCTTCTACCTAATCTTCAGCACAAGGGTCTTTTTATATACACACGCACATATATATATATATAAAATCCTTCAGTACATCTGAGTTTCTACAGAAGTGAAGAATCATTTCTTCAGAACTGTGCCCATCTCCTCCCACAAATGGCTTTCAAGCAAGGCTTTGAATTTTTTCTTTTAAATCATATTCGTTAAGGGGGGGGGGGGGATAGGAAGAGAAAAGGATGCTGAGAAAAGGCTGAAGGGAGGAGCTATTAAAGTGATCCAATACGCAAGCACAGCAGCAAGGATCCCCATCCCCACCCGTATTTCTACTTTATGAGGTATAATTTTCAAATGCTTTACATTAGGCCCTAATAGGTCAACTGGATGTAGAACAGCTCCTGCAAACTGATAGTACGTTTTAATTGCTCGTGCACTTATTACCTGCAGGGCCCCCGCATCCCTCAGTTCTGTTAAGTCTCAGGATGGAAGGCTACCTATGTCATTTTAAATATTTAAGGTAGCCAAAGACACTCCAGCCCCATTCAGCATTTAAGACGAAGTTTTTAATTTACTTCAAAGGTGGGAAACAGAACAAAGACCCTTTACGCAGTTTGCACTGCCCCATCTTTTGTCCATCTCTCATTTCCACAAACCTAATTGGAGTATGCCAGGAGAGAAAGCTACTACCTGGCTAATAGCTATGAGATCGGGCCAGGGTCAGCAGAAGGCTGCAAATGCAAAATTCAGGTTCCAGCTGAACCTTAAATAAACCACATTGGATACTCTGCATATTTTACTGCATGCACACCGGTCGAGACAGTAAAATATCAAGTTACATCCTATGCTATAGGTATTTTCCATCGACTGTACAGGCAGTGCAAGGAGTCCTCATGCTGCTTTTGGATGCATCACTCTTCCACTGATATTGGTAGCTGTGTAGGAAACATTGAATTAGATTCTGCACTTTCACACAGGAAACAATCACAATGTGAGGGAAAANCCCTTAATTTTTTTTTTTTCTTAAAAAAAAATACCAAAAGCCCAAAGCAAAATCTGCACTTCTTTTGCTTCCCAAGTAGCAGAATATTTATTTTTCTTCAAATCTTAGATTTCAGCCAGGCAACATATAGGCAGCAGATTAAGCTGTAACTGAAAACCTCAGACTGCAAGCAAAGCGCTTCATTCAACAGTCAGAAACCAGGTTACTGACTTCAGCTTTTTAATTCTTCCTTGTGCTCCACCTGCTTCACAGAACAGCTCACTCCATTGCCTTTCCCTTCTGATTTCGAGTAATCGAGCCTCATCAGTCTCACCACGCTCCCATGCCGAGCGATGCCAGGCACCAGCCTCCCACCAGCAGGAGCAGTAGCCATGGCACTGGTGCTTTCCCAGCGAGTGGATCCGATGTGCCCCGTGCGTTTGCTCCCAACACGTGGATTCACCAGCGCTGCCAAGTGGCAACACGAACGCCAAAGGCTCAGCATCGCTGTGAGCAAACAGCCTGGGGTTTGCAGTAAACAAAGCGAGCAGATGTCTGGGAAAGCCCACTGCACACAGGCAACGCTCACATTGCCCTGGCATCCCCCCCAAGGTCAGCACCTTTTCCCCATGTTGAAATTCAGCATCCCAAACTGGCAAGACATCCCTGAGGACCACCTCATCTGCCTGCTGACTCTATTTTTATTAGAATTACAGTGAATACAGCTGTCTAAATGGAGTAGATTTTAAAACCAGAACCAGGAAGGTTCAGAAAGGCTCAATTTCATAGCGGGACTTCTGCAAAAAGAGAAGAGTCCTACAAAGCTTCCAGCTGGAAGAAAAATAAAACACACAAACAAACTTCCCCTGAAGCACCGTATGTAGGAAAGACAAAGGTGAACCAATGGCTCCTGCCTTTAAGCCACCATTTAGGCGCTACGCACCCAAGAGATGCCATACACAGACTTCCCTGCTTCATCCTGGCTGCTGGGCGGCAGAAATTCACCATAGAAATGCTCTTCCCTTCCCCAGACAGGGATGCCACCAGCTCTGGGAAGGAAAAGCTCGCAGCCGCGCACCCAGATGCGCCTCTTCTCAAGGAACACCCCATGGGAAGGGAAACTAAGCCCTTCCTGCATTTTCTTTCAGAGCAGTACTTGGGAAAGCCACGCTGCGTGGCTGCGGACATGCTGGAATCTGGCCTCTCTGCAGGAGAGTATGGACATATTGCACCAGTCACGCTCAAAACATCATTTTGAACCTGGGGAGAAAGAATTGGGAGGATCACAAAGCACCTGCTGGCCAGTATAGCGTACTTTCCTTAGCAGGTACAAGCAATCTGGAAAAAAAAAATTCAAAAAAATTAAGGACTAAGAAGAAAAAAACCACAGAAGTATTGGCAACAAAGGGGTCCAAATTTTAAGGCAGTGAAGCAGAAGTAGCAAATTGGAAACAACTGCCTAAAAATGTAACTGACTTTTACACACAGCGTTTGTCTACAAGACAGGGTGAAAGTGCTTTTTACATCAAACCCTATAAGGACCACAGTCCTTTTTTGCCTATAAACCAGTAAAAGAGCAGTTGTATTCATTTCTCAAGCACAGTCATCTGGGCATAAGATTTTCAGATATTTATTTTCTTTCTTTTTTCCAGGGGCTGGGTAACCATACCAGCTGTGGCCAACTCGATCCTTTGTACGTGCAAGACGACTTGCAGAAACTGTCAAGACTTAACTATAAGGCAAATCTTTTTTTCTGGCTTCAGCTGCGTTGTAATTTGTGACTCATGAATTATATTATTCAACATTCACATGAAAAATAATAGCTATCATATTACCTGCTGCAATAAGAGTGCATTGCTGCTTTTTAGTTTATTCAAACAGGCAACTAACAATATTTTCCATTTACCAAAAATCTCCAAAACGCAATGAATGTTCAATTTATTATATTTAATATTCAGCAAAGGAGGATGTTGTTGCCTTCAACACTGAAATCCCAAATAGAAAAATTAAAACAAATCACTTCATCTAGAAACCAAACAAACAATTAGACGGAGGAACAACGCCAAAAAGGAAACTGAACAGCTGCGTTTGTCAGCCCTTATTAACAGTAAAAATAACACCTTATTTCATTTTCTATGAGTTACTTGTTATCACCTGAAAAACAAAACAAAGTCTATCAGTTTACAAATGAGAAGTGTCATACCATCAAAGCTATATTCCAGTAGAAAAATACTTGGACTGAATTATCAGGCATTTTTCAGCACAAGATTCACAGCTCCTAATAATCTCAAGGATACCATGGATGCCCAGCCCTCCAGAAACCAGGTCATTAAAGGCTACTTTTATTACAAAGCCCTGATAAAAACCACACATACTCTTGTGGACATCAAGAGAGATTTAGAGGAAGTTGTAAGAGCCGTGCTAAACTTTCCTTATTATTCCATTTTAAAAAAAAAAAAAGCCACAGTAAGACCTAACAGCTAACGCCAGCTGTGATTTAAGATTACTTTTGCAAAAACATATCCAGCACCATATTTCAGGGCTGCATTACAAAACAGCAGGAACTACCTGGGGTCTAGAGTTACCTCCTTTAGATGGCAATGAGACCCCAGGAAAGGTGCTGTGTGCAGGCACGCACCATCACAGCTTGCAACCAACAGCTAAAGCACACTGCAAAACGCAGTCTAGAAGTGGGAGAGTCTTTGTATGCTCCCATACAAGGGGTAGGCACCAAATGCTATTAACTGCTCAGTCATGAGATGCTTGTTTAACCCCCTCCCCATGCAGGCCGTGCATAGCCCTACTGTATTAGTCCAATTGTGAGCAACAAATCTGACTACTTAATATGCAAATTCCCTTGGTCAGTCTTCCATAGAAGCACCATGAAAGCAGTTATTGTAACTTCAAATTAGACATGTGATATGCAGCACTGCACAGCTCTCGAAAGAAAATATTTAAGAAACAGTTGTCCAGTTATCAAAAGCAGAGGCTGAGCACAATACTTGGCTTTCCAGAAGTTAACGAAGCTCTAGCCCTGCATCAAATTCCACAGGAGGAACTTATATTTTTAATAATCTCCTATTCTAGCATGCCAGTCAAATGGGCAGCCCTATTTTCACTTATCCCTGTTATCACTGCTGGGTGATAGGGGCAGCAGTAAAGAAGACAAATTTCAAACAGAATCACCGTCTTTTATAACAAAGAAGGGCGATAAGAACTCCAGCAGGCAGGCGAACATCATGTCAAGGAGAGTGCAGCAGCAGTCAGACAGCTGCAGCCAAAAGGCTTAATCTGTAATGACTTGTCATGCCCGTGCTTCTAGACACTGGATTTCCTGTCCTTTCATTATTCCACACAAATAACTGTCTTGCTGAACTTTACCAAGTAAGACAAAGTAATATGCAACTTCTAATAGCCTTAAGAGTTGGCCAGAAGAAAGTGAATGGGCTTCTGTTTCTCCTTTTCCTTCTCACTGCTCCCCTCCAAAGAAAGAAAACAAATTTTAAGAAGGGCCCTCCAAAAAGGGCTTGCCTGTGGGGATGGCAAGTTGGCAATGCAAGTTGTCATCCTGTTTGCACTAAACCGAACACACCTATTCACCAAATATAGCTATTAAACCTTACGTACAGGCACAAGTGCGGTTTGCCAGCAGTTAGCTCCAAACCCAATGCTCTTCTGAACACCCAACTGAAGAAGTCACAAAACCTGTAAGTGGCCAGAGAACAGCTATTTCTCCCCCGCTCTCATCATCCTGCGGAAACTCCATTACCTTTGATAAGACACAGCAAAAAGACATGTGGTGCTCAGCTCCTGAAAACTTGGAATACCTGATGGGAGACAGCTGAGCTAAAGGGATGGGGGGAAAAAAACCCACCCTGAGTCTATAAATCACTTAAAGATCATCTTTTATTCTTCTTTGTACCTCCTTTAAAGAGCCACTAGTAAATCCATCCCACCATCCATGATGCCCACCCACCACAATACAGATCTGCTGGGCTACAACACACCAAGCGTCAAGACAGGAACTTTTCCTTAAATACAACAAGGATTATTTCATTGAAATGAAAACTTGCTAAAAAGAGCAGTGATAATGAAACAGCTGGTACCAATCTACAAAGACCATTTCATTTCCAGCAGGGTGGGCAGAGCAGCATCTGTTTAATTCTTGTTAAGAAAGAAATGACTCCTGCTTCAGCCAATGTGAACAGAAACATGCAATAAGCTGGTATGTACATAGGAGAGCCGGTATTTTTGAGTACCTTAGTCTTACCCATGGAAACACACCTGAGTATATGCAATGGCTGTCCGGGTACATGCAGGCATCTTGACCTTGAAAAATACCAATAGCAAAAGACAAAGGAAGCGCACGCAGTCAGGGCACACTGTCAGCTTTGCTGAGCAGCAGAGAAGTAACAGGAAGTGCCAGTGATTGACAAAAGGACCAAGGAGAATACGAGGATGTGACAAATCCTCATCTCAACTCCAGTGATACAGTCAAGCAAGGTTTCACCGGCTCCACACAGCACTGTAATAGACTGAGACCGGTATAAATTAGACTTGAGATCCGGCTCGCACTTCTATGCGGCATCAAGCACTGCTATTACTGTCTAATCAATCTCTCAACCACTCGTAATTCTCCAAGAAACTTCGCCACTCTGGGGAAAAGACAAAGCCTCCCCAAAGTTGATCACTGGCAATGCTCTGGTTAGAGCTAAGATGTTTCTGTTCCAAAAGACCTTCCTGAGATTTATAAATTATCTGGCCCTGCTCATTGACAGCAACCTGTAAGCGAATACACCAGACTAGCTCACAGCCCAGGAGATGGAGGAAATGAGCCTTATATGGAAAACAGGAGTAAGTCGCCTTTCTGCACAGGTCTGGTCTCCAAATCATGTTCGCTGGGGCTTCAGCCAGTTCACTTGCTGATGCCTCAAGACATAAGCTCCTTCCAGAGCACAAGTCAGATTTCATACTTGGCATGGGCACGTTTGCAGAATTTGCAAAGCTGAGAACTAGTGAGGGCTGGACTTTGACATCTCAGGATTTACCAAAGATATCCGGAGGTTCTTTCAGCTTAGCCTACACCCCCTGTGTTTTTTTTGAGGCAGAGCAGATAGGTAACATTACAAAACAGGCTATTGCACACTGTAGCTGATTGTTTAAGACAGCCCTAGGAAGCCTATAATTCAACTGAAATTTCATCACTTCTCACTTCAGCTAGACAACCTTAAGGAACATTATCCTTAGAGCATGAATCAACACGAGCCAGCTGACATGCATTTCGCATCTCTTACATCTTGAAAAACCCAGCTGCTGTTCTAAGGCACCAAGCACAAGAGGTTATTTAACCCCAAAGCAGCAGTGTGTCATGTCGTGTAAACACCAAGCAGGGATGTGCTAAGCCCATCCAGGACAGCAATCTGTAGGCCAACCTGGCATGAGAGTGCCCACCTCACGCGCTGCTACAGCAAGTGCAGTAAGACTATTTTACAGTATCAGCCAAACTCTGCCAAATTTTTTTTCCTCGTATCTCATTCATTCAATATCACAGGCAAGATACGAGCGAGGAAATTAACCGAGGGTTTTTCTGTGACATAATCTCACCTCCTAACTGACACCCTTGCATTTTTTACTGGTTGGTAAGTCTGCTTAGTACAGATGCATTTTTTAGGTAACTCACTTCTCCCCCTTCCTTCTCACTTCACTGGCACAGGTTGCCCAGAGAACCTGTGGCTGCCCCATCCCTGGAGGTGTTCAAGGCCAGGCTGGACGGGGCTTTGAGCAACCTGGACTAGCGGGAGGTGTCCCTGCTCAGGGCAGGGGGGCTGGGACTAGCTGATCTTTAAGTTCCCTTCGAACTCTAACCATTCTATGATTTCCCCCCCCCCATTTATTTTTTTAACAGAGAAGAAGAGTAAGGAAGACTCATACGAGACAAAGCTATGACATTCCTTTAAATGACAACAATGTGGTAAAATCCTACACAGTTCTTAGCAGCTGGACTTTCTGGTATTTCTATGAACTACATATCTGGCATTAATCAGCAGGTGGCTGCTTCAGATATAATTGCAACAGCCACATTTTTTTTACATTATGGAATGACAGCAAAGTCACTGATATGACAGCATACCCATCAGCTGGGGCATCCAAAATAAAACCAGACTGATAAATAATATTCCATAAGGCACAGGGGAAGATGTAGACCTAGGTCAGCAATTTTCAACCTGAAATCTGTGGACCCTGCATGCGCGAGTACTTGTAAGTCAAGTGTCCTGTTGGCAGGCTGACTTCAAATAACTATAAAGCATATACAGCTCAGCTGGAGAACATCAGGGGTCCACAAACCCAAGCACGTTGAAAAAGCAATCATTCAGACGTTTAGGTAGAGAAAAGCACAGGGATAAAGGCCGCTCACACTGCAGCAGCGTTCCCACATAAGCTACACTCGCTAAGTAGGTGTGCACTTGCACACCAGTGAGAAGACGCTGCTCCAGCATCTGAAGTCGCTGAAAATTGATTATCTAGCTCAGGTGACTTAGGCTGGAGGAAAGCATCCATCTTTCTGGGAGAGAATAAAAAGAAAGATGAAGCCCAAACCCGCGGCAGTGCCAGGAACTAAGTTATCTGGAGCATTATTTTCCGCACACCACAAGGCGCTGAGCCCAAGGAGAACAAAGTTTGGGAGCCCCAAGCAGGCCCCTTCCCCAGCCCGTCTCTATTCCACCAGCCGCCCGCCCCCGGGCCGCGCCGGGCCGCTGGAGGGGCCGAGCAGAGCCCCCAGCCGGGGCTCTGCCC
>VZSF01002067.1:231838-363235 GCA_013398295.1 Chionis minor | reverse complement strand
CCGGCGCCCCCCGCCCCCGCGGGCCGGCGAGGTGCGGGCTGCGGGGCCAGGCCAGCCCGGCGAGGCCGCCGGGGGCGAGGCGTGTTTATTTTCTCTCGCTATGCAGTCGGGGGCTTTCCCCTCCTTCCCAGTGTCAGTCGTGTCTGCACATGAGAAGAAAGTGCAGGCACGCTCGGAGATAAACGTGGGTGCCGCTCATCATCCAACCGCCTCTGCTAACAGAGCGCCTGTTTAAAATGAAAACTAAGGGAAATCGGTGCTTCTTGGTCAATCGGCATCTGACTCTAGTCCTCTGAAAAGTTCTGGTTTTGTGTGCTTAACACCTGGAGGGTTTATCTTATTTCAGTGGCAATCTCGCCCAGGGTTGAGGGGTTATGGTTCACGCACTATCAGATGCACTGTAGCTCTTTGAAAGAACCGGCAATAAGTCACAACAGTGAAAAATGGAAGCAGATGGGGCAAAAAATAAAAGCACGGTAACAGACTGTGCTCTGGGTTCCCCCACAGGCTCCGCTATACACGGCAGCTTAGCGTTCTGATACACAAAGCAGAAAACAAACCCCAAGCTGAGCGTGTTTTACCTTAAAGATGACATCGCAAATGCATTTTTTAGAATTAAAATAGCATAGCGGTTTGTAGAGTTCATAGTCGCCACAGTGAAAGGAGCGGATGGACGAATCCATTTTTCTACCGTTGCTTTTCCTACGTAATCATAGCAAAAGACCAGCCGGCCTTTGGGAAGGCACTTCTGTCGATAATTAAAATCCCAAATGTATGAGATAAGCTGAGTGCAAAGCGCAGAACACTTTATCGTCTGAGAGCAAAGAGATGTGGAAGTGGTCTGCTTTATGAGTCCAAATAGGAAGGTCCAGACTGAGAAGAAAACCTGAGGAAAGATTATTAGAGTCTGAACACGTGCACTAATTACAAGAAAAACAGAAGTTCCTCTTCTGTGCAGAAGTTTAAATCAGATAAAGGAGACACATAGAGCTCAGTTGTTCTAGTTTTCTTTCCCAGTTGTATCTGAGGGCCACAGGGGGATTTTCCTGAGAGTAGGTGTCGATGTGGGTATACCACCATCACAGGATGGTAATTCTGCAGAGAGAGCACGGATGGCAGCAAGGCACTTGGGACAGCTTCCACCGCTGGATATCATCCTGCCCAGTGACATCCCAAAAATGCCCATCGGGGGGCGGGCTGAGGGGGGTTAAATACAGCGTGACCGTGTTCCGTAACGGGGTGGCTGCCGGCCTGCGAGCTGGCGAGGGAAAGTATGTCCACGCTGAGACAGCAGTCTGCTGGCGGAGCTTTGCAGGAACACATCGACCCTTGTTATTCTGCATATTTGGTATTAAACTCTTTAATTAGATACCTTGTTGTTCTCACACGCACACTATATGTAATAAGTGTGCATGCATTTGTCTGTGTATGCACACTCAGGATGGGCCAAAGTCAGTATTTCCTGCCTGACCACATGTGTCAGGATGTACTAGCAATGCACTAATAAAGTACAGAAGACAAACCGAGACTTTTTCTGTGTAGACGATTTATTTTGGAGATTATATTTCTCCTCAAAATAAGTTTCACGAGAGGCAAGGACTGAGTTTGCAATCAGAGTTCTTGCACTCTAATCTTGACTCTGCCCTAGAAACCCACTGTGGCCTTGGACACACAAGTCGCATAACCTCAGTTGCTCTATTTCTATCAGTAGATTAATGTTTGTCTACATATCTCTCGGGGGTATGGCTAGGATTAATTAATTCTTACTCTTTATTACTTGTTAACTGCCTGCAATGTGTGGGATGTAAAACACTTTGAAGATCAGAAGTGTCACTTCACAAATTAAATGGTGTAATGAATTGGCTATTCCATATGGGTACAACTACCCTATATGTTTGGAAACGATTCTTTGTGGGTCATAAACCCTACAGTGCTAACAGCTAAAGGATTTTCTTTTGGCACAAGATCCTACTGGACTGCGTGTTGTATCAGGAGGGCCAGACCGATGGGATTCGTGGCCCAAGGAATGCGGCATGTAGAAAAGCCCAAAGTGGATCTACACTTGCATTGTCATGATTATTTCCTATATATTCCTGTATATTAATTTTTTTTTGTATATTTCGCTGGTTTTTCTCTCCAGTTGGGATCTCACTGTTTGCTTGCAGTCAATGGTGGTGGTTTTTGCCATCACACGATGATACAGTATGATAAATCCCTGTTCTCTGATGATTCATCTTTGCGTGGGCACGAGAATGAGATGCTGACAAATTGCACCAGTGCTGAAACTTCTGTCTCAGGCATCAACATTTTGATTTTTATCCGTGCTATCCAGGACTGTATTATCAAAGTCTTATCACTGTAAGTGAAAGTCTACCCAGATCTCATTCGTCCTCCTTTGACAGATGGGAAAGGGAGACCCGAGAGATGAGGTTCTTTGCCAAAGGTCCCACAAGAAGCAGAAGCAGGAAAGAACCGTGGAGTCCAGCTGCCATGTGATGCTGAGCCCGTCTTCCTCCTCAGAGAGTCTGAAGAAATTTAGCAAGTTGCTATTTTCAGATTTACTTCCACATGGCTCTCTTCCTGAAAGCTAATGAGGCTGTAGCCTCATTTTTACAGGCAACATGATGGAGGTTTCCCTGCCCCCATATGATGCACAGCACTTACATTTAGATGCGGTTTTGAGGAACACTGGCTCCCATTCCAAAACTCCCACTGGTGATTTTCAGGCTGACTCCAAGCTAATATAATCCGTCCCTTAGAAAGCTATACCAAAGCGACTAGTGTTAGTCTCCACCACCTAGAGACCGCAAAGCTGTGTCCAAAAGATGTTAAACCAGGCAGAGTTTGCTTTCCTGGAATGACCAAGGGAAAGAAAGCCACTGCACAGAGGGATCCTTGTGGTTGAGGAACCCCATCAGACATCGGGACGTCCAGAGGTGGCCGACTATAAGCGAAGGTCTGCCTAGTCCTGGCTGTGCGTCCCCTGTGCCCTCTGGTCCTTCATCAGATGTCCAGTAGTGCACAGATTCCGCTCCCGATGCCTCGGCACTCATCTCTGCTGCAGGAAACGCTGGGGTGGGCCGTCTGAGCTTCTGAGGGAACTTCCATCCGTTGGAGAGTGTATTCATGTGAAGAGGGGGCTACATTTCTCTCCTGACCTCTGTCAAGCCCAGCTCCTACTCCTCTGGAATACTTTTGCAGGCTCTTTATGTCTTCTCTGCTAGTAACAGGAGGAAAGGTGATGTTTCAGCTTTCTTTTACACGTCTGCAAAGCTCTGTGTCTTCTATCCTCAGTACCTGCAGACAAGGGGATACTGGCGAGGCTAAAAATCACTATTTAATATCAGAGATGGTTGTAAAAATCTCCAGGGGTGATGAACTCTCCTGCAAAAACCCAGAAAATTCCCCCAAACATTCCTTGCTGGCAGTTTTGCTTCGCCCAGAACACACCAGTGGCACTACCCTCTGCCACCAGAGTGTCTGTCGAGGAAAGGCTCATTTTTCATCAAGCTTTTCAGCGCTGATGTTATTTTACCGGGACCATGGAAATATTTTGCTCTTTAGCCTGAAAACCTTGAAAATGGATGAATGAATCAGCCCAGAGTTTAATCAGATATTTCTCTCTTAGTTCCAGTCTTTAAAACCAGAACTTTGTGAAGTTATGTTTGGCAAATGCTTGATTTCTGTGGGAAAAGAGTGGGTCTAACTTTAGGCTGTAAGTATATAAGCAATTCCACTGCAAGTTCCATTTCTTGTCTAGACTGGAAATCAAGAACTTACAAACCAACTTTTTAACCGGGTAGAGGTAGCATGTATCTCCAAGTATTAGCTGTTGGCCCGCGGGTACCGTTGTGACCAACACGCATGAAGGCAGCTGGCAAGTAAGCTGTCCAATCGCATTTTCTCTTTCATGGCAGCTTTATTGCTGCTTCTCCCTTTAAACATGCTTCTCATTTTTAAATTTAAATTAATTTTCTCTTCTGCAAGCTGTTCTGAAAGCAAGGGGTTTTTTAACCCACCACGCCAACCAGCTCCTGTCAACTTAAATTCTCTGAACCTTACTGATTGATATTTATTGCTTTGTCACGTCGGGGAGGTTTTTCTAATGGTCAATATATGTATATTTATAGTTTATTTTTTTTTTAAATTAGCCTTGACTACTAAAGAAGCAAAAGTGAAACGCTGCTTCCCTCCTGTGGTGACCTTCCGGATTGCACATTGAAACGAATTGTACAGACAAAATAAATTGCACATTTTAAGTTATTTTATTGTTATTATTATTCTGACGACATTGGGAGAGTATTGCTTTCTTGCCAATCTGCAGCCAAGCAGTCATTCACATCCCGCTGTTATTGTTACAGTGCCGGATTTAAGTTTTCTTTTCTCAGCTGGCCGGTGCTGGTGAAGCGTACCAGGTGCCGGCTCTTGCTTCACAGCCGCGATAGAAGCCGTGAGAACCTTATCTCATTACGACCTGCTGTTTGGGGACAAGTTCTCCTCCTCTTTCAGCTGCATTTGAATTGATTCTCTGCCTGGGTGGGTGCAGGAGTGTTATGTATCGGTGTGCTAAATAATGCAGTGGATTAGCGGCAGCGGGACAAAGGGAGCAAGCGTGGATGAGGGCGCTGAGCCCACCTGCGCGTGGCTCTGGTGCAGCAGGAGCCGCTTTACAGGCTGCTGGGTCACCGAGCCAGCACAGAAGGGCAGGTCACACCGTGGGGTATGTTCTTACCGTTTCTGCATTTGCCACTATTATCAATATTGTATTAGTATCTGGAGGACTCACCTGGGATCCCGTATCTCCACCTGAAAGGACATGGAAGTTTCAAAGGGAAGACACGGGGATGTAGGATGAGGTTTACTTTAGAAAAGGAACGTAGCAGGGGGCATGATGAAAATATCTGTGGTCATGAAAAAGTGAGAAGAAACAGGGCAAGAGATTTGGATTGCCTTTTCTTTCTTTTTTGTCATGCAAGAATGAAGGCATATACTCACAATGGCACCAGGGTAAGGCAGGCCTGATTAAGGAACAATTTTTTTCATGGAGCATGTAACTGAGTAGAGAGTGTAAGAAATGTAAATAACACCCAGGACTCATTGCTTCTCTCTTGGCTTTGCGCTAATGAACACCAAAAATTCCTGTGGGGAAGAAGTTTGGGAGTTCCCTTGTTCCAGGGTTTTAGCTCTGCCTCCCAAATGCAAAGCATTCAAAATGAAAGAGCTATTTCCTAGACAGAATATACAGACAACCTTCTTACGTAGGACCAAAAATTGGGTTCATTTGAGGAGAAATCATACAGTTTTTGGCGGGAGGAGAAGGAGGGGTGAAAAAGGAAAGAGGCAACATCCTGTCAAAATGCTTTTGATAAAATTAAAGCTGAGCCAGATGGTAATGGTACAGGCTAATGTTACCATATGGCAGGATCAGTCATGCAAGAAATATGCTGCTTCAAGGAACGTGTGAAACTGATAGATGTTAATATTCCAAATATTTGAGATTTGTATCTGGAACATTCTCATGGGCTGCGGAGCTGGAATAAGATGCACGTGCTCAGGAAGTGTTAGCTTGGACGGCAGTTATCCTCCGGTGGGATATTCATTCCTCCTCCGCTCTCTGTGGTGGTAGGAAACATCTGGCCGAGTGATTGCTTTGCTCTCCCTGCTCAGTGCTGGGAGCACGTCCCAGCAGGGTGTGTGTCTGGGCAGGTGCTTGCCCAGAAGGGAAATGCTGACAGGGAAAGGGACAAGGGCTCACCGCGCACGCGGGACAGGTCAGGGACACCAGCGTCCTCAGTCACTCCCCATTCTACAGGTTTGCGGGACCTCCAGAGGAGTGGCACCATGGAACACAGACACAGGGGTCAGGGCCTCCAGCACCATCCTTGTGTCAGCAGAGAGGGAAAGGGCAAGGGGAGAATGAGCAGAAGCTCCAAACCTGTTCATTTCTTTCAGTCATACAGAGAAAACCAGGAACTGCGGCAGTGACAACAATAGCTATCGTTGGCCAGATGCTACTAAGAAAAGAAATGATACAACTTCTCCGTTCCCAGATTCTTGCCCGCTCTTAGTTCCTAATACTGACACGCAGCATTCAGAGGTGAAATATTTTGTTCTCTTTTATATGACTGAGCTTTGCACGGAAAGGGGAAAAAAAACACCCAAAAACTGAATGAGATCCCCATCATAGGCACGACGCGTTCACACTGAATTGTTGGATGACTTTGCCTGGATGTATGTCAAAAGCTTGTCTCTTTTTATCACTGTTGTCTCTGAGGAGAAACTTATTTCATATATTTCTATTGAGTTGGTGGAATTGTATCAGGGATGATGACCTTGGCTGAAAATCTGTTTTGAACTTTCGATGATGATATTAAAAAACCCAGTAACGACAACAAGAGATCTTGGCTCATGACGACTGTTGCTTATCCCCTATGCTGTATACTGCCTCGGGATGTAGAATAGGATCCTATTGTTATATTTCCAATAAACAAAGAGGCAGTTTCTCCTCCCGCTTTATTGGATAGTCTTTGTACGAATCGAGGGAAATAACACGTCTGTGTGAGACAGAGCATGGTGTGAGTGATGCTCCTTGGCCTGTCCTGGTGGAGACATGGCCTCCATTGCCTGCAAGGAACCCAGTGAGGAACACACAGACCCAAGTTCAAAAATCCATGAATTCAGATAAATAAGTGTTTCTCTGATTTCTGCTTCAGCACTCTGCACTCTTCTGCGAACCATTCCCAGCAATTTAAACTGAAAGGACTCAGGGATTAGAGGGACTCTGGCAGGGTTGGAAGCCTCAAAGGAAGCCAGTTCAGCAGAAGTGGTGCTAAGGAGTGATCTCCAGTATTTCTGCCAGGAAACCTCCTCCATTGTGTTATGGTTAACACTGCAGCCTGGATCCGTGTCACCTCACATCACACCTGAAATCTGCCGGCCAAAGATACTGACACGTCATGGTTTAGGCTGGGTTGGCCACTAAACGAACAACAGATGCTCTCTTTTAACCTCTCTTTCCCTTCCCAGAAGAGAAGGGAGAGAGAATAAGGGAGAAAGACTTATGGATTGAAAAGAAACTAAAACTACTTTAATAATAAAAAGAAAAGTTAATAGGAAAAGCCTGAAGACACGGGAAAATGTTTTAAATATTGATATTAGTAAATGTGAGCATGATATTACTGGGTATAGAAACATGAAAGACCTCTTAAACTTGTGCTTCAGCCCCCTTGCTGCTGGATCTAAAAAGAAGCACTTTTTTTGGGAATGCTAACTGATAAAGTGACCATTCCTGAGGTTTCCTCTGTCTTTTGGCTCAACCGGCATGCAGGGCTGGGTACAGAGGCTGAACTGGGTGAGTACAGCGAGCTCTGTCCTGTGGGTGAGGACAGCCCACGGCTCGGCGGGATCACGAGCACCCGTCGGCACACTGCACACACTGCCGCTGTCCTGAGAGTAAAACTGCCTTAAGCAAGAAGGGGGTCATTTCTAACGTGCAGCATTAGCTTTTTTCTCCACTTAAGCTCCCTCCCAAAAAGTTACTTTTTAATAAATAAACCTTGGAAAAAGGCGTTTTCTTTGCCAAAAATAAAAATAAGTGTAAACTTCCACCAGCTCTGTCATTGTCATCATTATCTGTACACAGCAGTAAATTCTCGCTTAACCATTGTAAGCAGAAGAGAAATACTCTGCACACAGACAGAAGTGATAAATTAATTGGTATCATCATCCTTTCAGTGATGCTCTGTTAGTTATTTCTCATTTTGTATTTGTACATTTGATTTTTTCCTGCCTCAGCACGGTATTTTGCATTTGTCCTCATTGAGTTTCAGTTTACAGATTTCGTCCCATTATCTAGATCAATTTGAATTCAGATCCTCTCCTCCGTATTGTTTACAATGCCTTCCAGCTTATAAAATTGTATTATCTTTGCTATCATACAAATCAGTTATTAATGGACATGATGAACAAACAGGGCTCCTCTGTCCCCACTTGAAACGGCCTGTTTGGGAAGTGTTTTTTTTTCTCCTGCTTATGCACCCAAATTATGGTGATATTGTTTATGTTCCTAATTTGCTCATATGCCCCTAATTTACTCATGAGACTGTCATGTAATACTGAGTACACAGTCTTTTACAGTCAGGATATATCACATCTGCTTCTCCCTTGTCCACCAGGCCTGTTATTCTGTCAGAGGAGGAAATTAGATTGATTTGATGTGATTTGTTCTTGAGAAATCCATGCTGGCTCTTTCTTGTCATTTTATTATCTTCTAGATGTTTATATTGATTATTTAATAATTTGTTCCAGTATCTTTCCAAGAAATAGAGTTAGGCGGGCTGGTGGATAACTCCTGAGGCCTCTTCTTCTCCTTTTTAAAGCTAGGGCACTGTTCATTTCTCCTGTCCCTTGGGGCCTGCCACCATTGCTTCTCAAAGATAATCACTAATGCTTTAGAAATTTCTTTGGCTGGTTCCCAAGTGCTCTGGGATGAATTCCATTAGCTCTGCTGACTTAAGGACATCCACACATTTCCACACGTGTGCTCTTCCCTTATTATAGCCTGAATGCCTGGCTTCTTTCTAGCCCATGCACCAGGTGATGCTTTGTGTGAGGGAGGACATCTTGATGGAGCAAAGCAGCATCTCTCCGAAATGGATCCCGGATGCAGACAGGCAAGTGCCCAGGCAGGGAGCTGGAAAGCTCTGGTCTCCACAGCATGGACATGGTCCGACTGATCATAATGAACATCTAAGCTGCTTTACCCACACCTCCTCATTTCAGTAAATGGTGCCTCTCACGCAGATCTGCAAAAAAAATAAGATTGTGGGTTTGCAGCAATTATCCCTAAAGCTCAGGCTACCAACCAGGGATTTCCTGATCATGTGTTTATTCCCCAGAGCTGCAGAATACTACTGTAAGGCTACTGAATTATAAGGTGGATTGTGAAACTCTCTAAAATGTCATTATATACCCAAATTGGTCTATGAGGACATCTGTCCCGATAGATGGAGATGCATTCAAGGGTTTCTGGCAGTTTTGAACTTGTAACTAACTTTGAAAAGGAATCAGTATGTCAGAGCACAGACCATCCGCTGCTGCTGCGGCCTTTGGTACTCTTCTCCTGCTGATTCAGTCATGGTCCAGATGATGGCTCATGTCCTTGGACTGTTGTTTTGCCACGTCATGACCCGCAAGAAGGACCAGGCATTTTCCACATCTCTATTTGGGTGCGTTCTTGCCCAGGTCTGAACCCAGCGAACTCACACTAGTGCAGCTTTACAAATACGAGAGCCCCCACTGGTGCCAAAGGCACAGGCATAGTCATGATGAATGCATGGGACACTCTACAACTTTATTTGGGTAGTGTAGCCAGTTACACTGGACCACAGAGGCACCGGGGGGGTGCATCTAACTTAAACATGAAAGTGTTAATTATCATTGACCAGGCAGGTGGGGAGAGCGGGGTGTAAGCTTGAAATTTCCACGTAATTTATTGCATTTATTAATTATTAACTCCCAGGCTACTAGGAATACATTTACAAGGTCTGGGAATAAGAGTGGGCAAGATTAGATCATGCTTATACCTTTCACAACAATTCAGCTTTTTATTGAATTTCCGTCCAGGAGGAGACTTTATGCTGAGGAAATTATTTGAGGAACTATTAAAAAGAACTGTAAAAATCCAAATTACATTCAGTGCAGCAGAAAGAGGAGGTTTTATGAGATTTGTTAGAAAGCATTTATCACCTGGAAACACACCATAGTTAGCAAAATCCAGTTTGCTTTTAATTTAGCTGCTCAAAAGTGACCGGATGACTTTTCGCTAATGCTTAAATAACCCAAAGCAATTACAAAGCATTACATGCATCTCATTAGGCTTCAGACCACTAGGGTGAGCCAGACTATAGCCAATGCCAACTGTTGTGTAGCATGAAATGAAAATGACATATCAGATCATGAGATTCGGAACAAATAAGTCCAAATGTACAGTGAAAGCTCATGCCCATCATCTCAGGACTAAGGTGCTTCACCTTTCCCCTTGCCCTACGGGCCAAGGGGCAGCCTACCTCCCTTGAAAGTCTGGTTCCGCCTGTGCCGAGCAGTTGAAACGGCTCCTGCAAGTGCTTTGGAAATTCTAACCTCTTTGTGCATGGGGCACATTGCCTGCCGAACCTTGTCCTTGTCACCCGGTCCTTGTCCTGAGGCTCTCAAGGTGCTCAACTCCATTGTGTGTGTAGGGAGCTCTTTAATCTGATCTGCAACCATGCCAGAAAAAACAAATCTTTTAACACAGCTCTTAACTAAGCAAAGTTAATGTGCCTAACTTATGCAAGGGCAAAAATTCTACCCGCCAAAATGTCCCTTTTGTCACCTCAGGCAGGGGTAAATAGGGGGTGCTGTGCTAGAGGGGTTAACATGAAGAGCAAATGAAGAACATTTCAGTTTAGATTTAAAGTCAACTGCCCTGTGTAAGGGCATGTTTTTGTGGCTGCTCTGAAGAACCTGCTTCGCCTGCGATCTGAGCTACCCAGCTGTAAGCCAGCTCCAATTTGGGACTCGCGTTGTGGCATTGAGTTGACCCTGAGCCAGAACGTGTATAGCCTGTCTTTTGGCCAGTATGAGCACACGGCTGGCAGTCCCCTAATAAAGAATCAGTCTTGTCCACTGAGAGCATAAACTGTGCTAAAATAAGTTCAGGGAAGAAATGGAGAAACTTGGTAGTACTAAAAAAGTCGAGGCATTAATGCGTAGTAGTAAAGTCTGTAGAAGTAACATTGGTCATCTAAGGGTATAAGTGAGACAAACTTGACTGAGAAAAATAACAACTTTTATTAGATTGATATCATGGTAAAGAAAGGCAGATGAACTCTTGGATGCACAGTGGAAGTCTGGAAGAGAAAGAGCAAACTGAATGCTATATACAGGTTGAGATCAGTGGCTCTAAGTTTAACTTAATCAGTGGGAGAGCATGGGTGGTGCACCTCTACCTCTGCAGTCCCAGCTGCTCTGCAGGGCTGCGACTCCTCCCTGGACCTTTCAGAGCTGCTGGAAAGAGCCTTGTGGGCTGCACGTTTGTGTAAATCAGAGATGTTCTCCCCCTTGGCCACCTCCTGGCCCTTACATTGTGTGATGTGATACATACGTGCGTGGTGTGAGCGTGTGCTGCCGGGGGGCTGTCCCCTATTTTGTGACCCAGCATGGGTGCATGCCTTACTGTGGCAATGAGTGCTGGGGGCTTTGAGCTTTTGAAAGACAGCTACCTCTCCTTAGACATCTGCCTGCCCGATTTCATGGGAGAAAGTGGCAGCGACAAGTAAGAAGCAATAAAAATACATGAAGTAAAACAGTGGCCCTTCCTCCTCATTTTTCCATGCTGGGTGGAAATCTAGGTGATTTGTAACAACCTTCATGGGAGAAAATCTATGAATGCTTGCAATAGAGAACATTGTAAAGGAGAGCAGGGCTCTGTTATTTAAGGAAAAACTTTTTGAAATGGTCTGAAAAAATCCTGCCAAATCCTTGTGTGTAGCATCACTGGATAAACAAACAGGGCATAGTCAGCTGTGCATCATTTAGGTTAAACGATCACATAATTCTCCCTCTTCATGTTCTTCCAATACCAGAAAACAAAGCTGCAGTTTGCTATTATTTATCCCCTGCATTCATTGATGTCAGTCACTGAATAGCCCTTCAGGGGGTTTTACTGCCCTGAACAAACTGCAAGAAAATGTGGTCTATTATCTTGGAGCAGGTTGAGCCCATGGATACTGTGGGACAGTACTCCACCTCTTGAAGATCTCCCCTGGCAGTGGCGTGTCCTTGTTAATGTGGTTTTTGTATAGACCCCGGGTGGCTGAACTGGTTTGATGATTGTCTTTCTTTCCTGAAGCTTGACTTAAAAATCTCTGCTTTGCTGTAGTCAAACAGAGCTTGGAGACTCCTTTCTGTGCAAGCACTGGCTCCCATTACAGTGAGAAATGATACTGGAAGCCTGTGGTTTAGGCAGGTACTTGGTGGAGTGTGTGCTGTGGCACATTTTCTCTGCTTGACTCATCCCCTGCACTGCAAGCATCCACTTCCTCACTGAATAGTAGAGCTCTTAGGTTTGCAAAATGAGAGATTGCAAGCAATTTTAGCAGTTGGGATTCCAAACCCTTTTCTGCTATTTTGTGACAGTAGGGATTGAAAGGGCTGAGACCCTCTGCCACATTGAAATAAATCTTAAAGGAATCCTGCCTTAGAGCCACATTTTCCATCTGTCATGTGTGTCTTCACAGCTTACTGCAATCCAGGATGGAGATAAGCAAACTCATTCTCAAGAAATTTGCTTGTCCAAGAGGTTACGTAGCTACATTAATATGGCCAGAGTTAACTCATACATCCGATGAAATCCTGCTCGTGTCTCTACATGCAGCAAATTATCTGTGGAGGGGAGATGTGCCCTAAGAGCAAAACAAGCTCTTCATGTTGGCTTTGTGTTTAGGCTGGCACTGAGGCTGTGGAAAGTGGTCACTGCCGCCACCGTGCCACCACCTCTGTGAACGCACCCAGGTAACCCAGCATGAGGGAAAGGTAAACGGCCAGCTGGATCGATTCACTGGAAACCTCTGCCTGGGGAGACCCCATTGTGAGTCTTTCCATGGCACGTGAGGATTTGTGCCTGCTGAAGGCATCACTGAGGATGTCTGCAAATGAGTGAATCCAGGATGAAGAATGCTGGGACTTTGATGGCAATGCCAATTTAAATCTATATCAAAATTGACTTGATTTTGATTCCTCTGCTTATGTTGCTTCTTATTCCCTTGCTTCCCATGGTAGAGGATGTTTGAAATACTTTGACCACATGTACATCATCTTTGCACAGGGGGAACAACTGTCTGCTCTGTATCCTTCCAGTCTGTCTGCCTGGACTGATGCAGATCCCACCAGCGAGGCTAACATCCTCGGAGATGTTTGCTCAGTCAGTGGTATCCACTCCCTCACTGTGTTTGCGTGCAATAACCACTGCTGCTTTCAGCGGCCCCTTCTCCTGGAGTGCTCCAGCACATGCTTCTTTATCAGTTAATTGTGTCGCTTCTTTGCAAAGGAAAATAGTGGGGGAAATGGACACTTTTTCCTCCATACCCAAATCCTCACAGATCCACCAACTACCAAATGAGATAAAGTGAAAACGTGCGCTAATCTTCTCACGTGGTCACCTCCAAGTACAGCTTGTGGTGGTCCTGGAAGCTGCAAATGGAAAAACTTCAGCAGAGGGCAGCTGGTATGGCTTTATTCATGTTATAGCTTTTGGCATTTTTGACAAGACCCACAGCTCAGTTGAAACACCTCAAGTATGGCGAACCTTCCTGGCAGTGTAATGGTACACAATTTTCTTGCTAACTTGATTTATGCAAAACACTCACCCCAGGAAAAAAACAACAATAACCACGGGTTATTCACAAGTAAACCAATATTTACTCACAAGAGATGGCTGACAACTCTGGGAAAGCATAAGCAAACCCAACTTTTCTTCAGCAGAGCCATTTCATTCTGATATATGGGCCTGGCTTTGAAAAGCTCCACCATTGTCAAGGAAGCGACACTCAGCACAAAATGACAACAAAAAGTCAAATGTCAGCATATGCCTGTAGCATTGAGGTTTTGGGGAGGCTACTTTCATGAACAAGCCATCAGATTTGCTTCCTGTGGGAGATAACTGCACACCAGAAGAGTGAACACCCATAAAATCTTCAGTGTTTGTCCTTGGACAACAAGAGCCCAAAGGGCTGTTCTGCAGGTCTTATGTGATGAACAATGAATAGTGAGAGACACAAACTGCCCTTTGTAGTGTGCTTCTCTCAGATTGCTGTTACACACTGGTAAAAGCCATTTAAAAAGTCTTTGCTGCTCTCCATGCTCCTACCTGCATTTCTTGGTCCTGTCTGCGGTAGGGTGCTCCTCATCCCAGATGCTTTGGGCGCTCTCAGAACAGCCTCTGTGTTGCCTCTGCAAGATTGAGGCAACAGCACAGTAGGCCAAGGGGAGAGGTGGGCAAGTACCTCCACAGCTGCCTTTGCTGCTGAAGGGAGTGGTTATGCCATGACATCCTTATTTCCTTAGGTCTCTTTTTCCTAATATTCTGCATAAGTTTGTGTTTTATTTCTCGTACACCTTCAAGTGCCCACTCCGCAAGCTCCTCTTGTGTTTCTTATCTCCTTCCATTCATTCTAAACATCAGCCCAGAAATGACTGATTTTGAAAAAAAGTGTTTCATTAGACTTTGCAGTGTGTTCTTCAGGGAGTTTGAAAAACAGGGAATTCATGATCTGGAGCCAGTCTTCAAGGTTGGCCGGAAACCAAAGGAAGGACTGAGGCTGTCCTGCTCCCTGATGGAGTCACTTCCCTCTCCCAGTTTCTCAGTCACATAGTGTGGACATGGTTAAACTCCCAGGCTGATAAACAGACTGCTGAAGAATGTTTTTTCCACTTTGCCAGGCAGCAGAGAAAAGGCTCTCCTGACGCTCCTGGTGCCACACAGCACCGTGCTGCACTGCTCTATCAATGCACTTAGTGGGCTTTTGGGAACCAAGCATAAATATTTCAGAAGGGTGATTTAATAAGTGTTTGTTTGCTCAGAAGCTGTTAATTCCTTCTTTGGTAGTTGCTATGGTAAAACATGTTGATTTAAACAGGAAAATGAACACAGACTGGAGAGGTTCACTCCTTATGTCTGTATATATGTTAGCTCTTTAAACCCATCTCGCCAGCGAAAGGGACGGCTCTGAGAAGGTGGCGATGCAGCTCTGGTTGTGGCATCAGGCAGGCAGTCACTTCAGTGGTTCCCCCCCCAGCAAAATACTGCTTTAGACCACAAAATTTGCATTCATCCCGCTTTGAAAGTGAGGATTGCTGAGTGGCCTGAAGAGTGGTATGATCTTTCTCATGGCCCTGCCATCTCCACTGCTTCTCCTCTGCTGCTGGACGAGGACCTCTGGCCGTAGCAGAATGGCTGGGTATGAGCATGCCCTTGGGGATGCTCCTCACAGATAATGGAGACAACCTCGGTGTCTACCACTGTTAAAATCATCCTCATAATCCTTTTTGGCCTAAAGAATAGAGCTAAAGTGGAAGGTGATGTTTTGGGGACAGCCTGGAAAATGGATTCTGCTACGTTTGCCACAGTAGGAGCGACAGCGAGCTTCCACTGTTTCCCTGCTCCAGAGTAGCAAAACAAGCACAAAGCACCGTCGAAGTGCGGCACCCTGTGGGTTTGCCAAAGCCAACAGCATCCTTCCAGTCATGTGCGGCAAATGAACAATGAGTGCAACTGAGTCAACAAGGCCAACACAGATAACGAAGAACGCCACCACGGCTGCCTGCAGCCCTCTTGACCCCTCACCCTGCTGTGAGGGCGGGAGGGTGGATTTTGATCAGAGTGTGATTCATCTTTCCCAAGTATGGAGGGCAAGAAAGCCGTGAGCCAACCGTCGGCATTCCCGAGCGGCTCTTTGTGCAGCTCCTGGAGAAAGGCCACTGAAGAGCTCTGCTCTGGCAAGCCTCATTCCCCACTGGGAGAGGTCCTTGCAGATTTAATTTATTTTGCAATATTTTGCAAGTGGTGCTCAAGGTTAGAGCCATTGGGCTGGGAGGAGACAGAGCTCTTATCTTACGGGGTGCTCCACATCCTTCCTTGTGTGGGTCCCAAGCTCCACACAGATTTTAGTTTTCCAAGTTCAAAACACTAATTAAATGCCTGCCTCCCCTCCTTGCAGCCGTGCAGTGGGGCTGGGCTGAGCTGTGCAGGGGTGAGATTTGAAGCTTGGTATTACTGTGTACTCACCCTGTGCTCTGACCATGAAGTGATCTGGGAGGACACATGGTCGTCTCTGTCTCCAAGACTGTAAATATCACATTTTTAAACCTCTGAAGTACAACCAGTCTTCCAGTCCTTCTGGTTCAAGAGGCTCATCATTAAGAGCCCCATCTTTCAAGTACTGAGTCTCTGCTAGCACCTTCTTATTTACTATTCTCCGCTTTCACACTGTGGTGTTCAAGACCGTGATATGTGCTGGGGCTCAGCTGGTATGCCCAGCTAAAAAGGAGGCATAAAATTTCATAAATCAGCCTTCTGCCTACCTGAATGTAACATGGCCTCTGTACATCTAGAGTACCCCAGGAGTCCAAGAGACAGGCAGCCTTTTTCTGCATGCTTTCCCCATGATGTAGATGGTGTGCTATTTCAGCTCAGAGTTAATACTACAATTAGGCTGATTCAGGCTTTAATAGCATCACTGGGCTATGAACATTTGAAGCATGCTGTGTGCACTAAGATATCAGGGTAACAAAACCAGCTATTATTGTTGTTATTATTATTGCATTGCCAAGAAGCCCTCATGAGACTGGGACTCCTCCGGGAGGGCACTACGCCGACTCAAGGTAAACCCGGCGCTGCTGCCAGCCTCAGTGCAGGCAGCCAGGGCAGAGCACAACCAAGAGAGAAGCAGCAAATAATGACAGTGACTGAATATATTTCCCTCCACTCTGGCCCACAGCTCTTCATATAATGTTGTGTGGGGTTTTTTTCTTGCTGAAAGATCGGGAAGCTTTCCAGCTGCCTTGGCCCCAGAATAGCAGCGTGGCAGCACTTAGTGCGGAAAAGCTTCGCGGGGCACTTTGGAAAGCTCCTGTGAGGACAGACCATGCCTAATTCTCGGAGGCACCTTACGGTGCTGCCTGTCCCAGCCCTGTGTCAGAGAAGAACTAAGGCATCAAAGCTCCCCACTGCCTCTCCTTCTGTGGGTGAGGACTTTGAATTTCATCCTCGCAGATTGTTATTTATGGATCTAAAGAAGATCCAAACCACTCAGGCTGCAGCGATGAGGGGCATCATCTCTCGATGTGTTAAAGCACCTTCAGGAAGTGAGCTTGAGTTGAAGCTGGAGAACTACTGCCAAAAAGGACAATACAAATAGAGAAAACATGCTACAGCAAAGAAACAAAAGCAGAAAGGCTAACTTAGATAAGGCCCTGACAGGAAGCTAGATGGACCATGCCACTTCAGCTGTGCTTGTTTAAACCTGTCTTTCTGTATTTATTTAATAGATTCCAGCATCTCTCACTTGGAATCTGTTGCTGAAGTGCTAGCTGATTTCTGGTCAGCAGGAGCACACAACCCTGTGTCTTCACCACCAACAGCAGTGCTTAGCAAAGAAGTGTTAAGAAGTGTGACCTGGACAGGAGAGGAAGTGTCCTTTCTGATGCTTTAGCCTTGTTGACATGGGAACGGTAGCTCACCATATGGCATGTTCCTTCTTTTAAACCAGCAGGGAGCTTTAATTATTCAGACTGGGAAACAGACTGAAGGAACTGCTCAAAATGCCTTGTGCTGAGGCCAGTCTGTTCCCCTTGGTGATCAGATGTTTGGTGTCTCTCTTGCCCCTTTGTATTCCTGCTCCGTGCCAGAGAAGAATGGGGGCTGGCACACGCAGCCTCGGCAGGGTAGGTGCTTGCTGGGATCTTCTGCTGAACCTCTGTGTACACTCCAGGAACCCCAGCCTGGTGCTCCCCTCACCTCCTCTCTGCTGCTTCTGTGATCCTTGTACTCCTGGGATCCATCCAGTGAGCTGCTGGCTAGCTTAGAGGTGATAAAAGGCCTTAAAACATATTGGGTCCAAAAACTTTAATACCAGGAATCGGGGTCCTGCAGCGTCTTGGGGATCCTGTGGAGCCCCAGAACCAGTTGGTGCAATGGCACGGACGCGCTCGCAGCCTGCCTTGCAAACAGCGTCACGCTTGCTGAGAAATGATCATTTTCAACACTGCATCTTCACAGACGGTTCTCTCTCTGCTATATGCTAAAGCCCTATTAACAATAGTGTGACACCTACAAGATTCTAATAAAACCCCGAAAAGTTCGGATCGATAGTTAATTAGCTGGGGACCTCTGGCAGACGGTGCAGTCAGATGGAGTTGTCAGAGCGTAGCAGTCTCCTGTATTAAGTCTTGCCATCTCTGCACTACTGAAAATTTGGGAAGAGGATGGCATTGTGGGCTTGCTGTACGTACAGGAATCCCATCCAGACATCTTTACACGGATACAAGAGACTATTAGTTGGTCTCAGAGGGAGTTGAAATAACGCATTTTTTACATCTCTGCATCTCCGTAACTTTAGCTTTGTGAAATGGCATCTGTGTGCTTTAAAGCAAATTATAAAATTCATGTGGGTCTGCCTTGCAATTGCTAAGATTTGATGAAATTATATTGTCAGAAGTGAAAACAACCAAACCCGGTGAACGCCTCATAGAAAGATGCAATAATCTTTTTACTGAAACCCTTTTCATAATACGTACAATATAAAACATATGTTATATTTTCAGTGATTTCTTTCTCTCTTTATGTGGGTTGCAAATTAACTCAGAAATAAACACTGCAAAAATCAATAAATACTTCATCCTTTGGCCTTTGGGCTTATTTATTCACCAATAACTTAGACTGCATAGCCAAAGAAAAACAATTCTCTCTTCATTATTTTCTGGTTGAACAACTCTGAAGTAGCAGAAAAGGACACACTCCGCTATTGTTTTTCTCTGCTGCAGTAGCCAAAATTGCCCCTGATCTGTTTGAGGCAAGAGCTGGGCAAACAATTTGCAAGTGATGCCAGGAACATAACACAGTCAGATGCCCTCAGGGCTTTCAACTTGTACAGGCTATTAGTGGCTCAGACAACGGAGAATTTTCTGAAATTCTTCTTCAGAAATAGCTTTTTTTGCCAGAAAATGCCAATCTACTCGAATGGGAACTTCTTGTGGGAAAGGTTCCGAAGGGGGTACTAGAAGCATTGATAAACCTCAGGTTTTGAGCTGGGAATGCTGCGAGAGAGGATCCCCTAAGAGATTTCCTGATTACATCCATCCCAGCTAGGCATTCATGGATTTTAGCCTTCCCTTCCACCTCTTTTCCGGCAGTGAGCAAAAAGGACTGCTGGGAAACCTGGAAGTGTTTTCCATAATGGAGAAAAAACTCCGTCCCACCTCTATTTCTGAGAAGGGCCACCTGGCTTTAACCTGAAACCAGCACAGAAATGGGGTTACCAAGGAGCATCCTGGGCAGAGCAGGGGTGGCAGCGGGGTCTGGGGAGACCCTGGAGCTGGCTTCGAGGGCAGAAGCTCAGATGAGGACTGGGTGCTTCCTTGGCACCTCTGCCATTAGAAGCATTCCAGCAATGTGGATAGGAGCCCGATTTGCCAGGAAACCTATTTTTGCAGTTTCCTCCCTGTGGCAGGAGGTCAGGCTCAGGTGGATATTGTTCAGTATTTCATACGCTGCAATGGCCAGGGAGAGTTCCCGTTTCCTTCAACAGAGTTTGGAACTAGTTTGGAAAATTAAATAAAGAACAGAAAAACCTCCTATCATACAACTTGTTCGGGAGCAGGGCTTGGCTGCTGACTTTGCAGGCACTATTTTTACACCTGAAGCGTTTCCAAGCTCCCAAAGGCTTAAGAGAGCAGGTCCAGGGGAGACATTCACTGGGGAAGGGCTCTGCTGACCAGAAGAGGTTTCTTCCTGTTTATCAGTTGGAGACATTCTGTTTAAAAGCAGGAGGGAGTGACTTTGTTTCTCTGTCTGCTGCATGAGGAAGCCCTGGATGCAGAGCATTTCCCTTGCCTTGTTTACTGGCCAGTGAAAACAATTGCCAAAAAAAAAACCCAACCACCCCCAAAATCCCAAAAGAGCAGATTCCTGCCCTTGGGGCCATACTTTGGGTTTGATTGGGGGAACGGGGAAAGAGGAGGCTCCTGGGAGACCTTAGAGTATCTGAAGGGGGCCTACAAGAAATCTGAAGAGAAACTTTTTGCAAGGGCATGTAGTGATAGAATGAGGGGTAATGGCTTCAAACTGAAAGAGGGGAGATTTAAATTAGATTTCAGGATGAAATTTTTCACTATGAGGGTGGTGAGACACTGGAACAGGTTGCCCAGAGAAGCTGTGGATCACCCTATCCTGGAGGTGTTCAAGGCCAGGTTGGATGAGGCTTTGAGCAACCAGGTCTAGTAGGAGGTGTCCTTTCCCATGGCAGGGGGGTTGGAACTAGGTGATCTTTAAGGTCCCTTCCAACCTAAACCATTCTATGATTCTATGTGCATTCAGGTTCCAAGGTGGTCCCCATCCACAGTCCTGTCTGAGGGCTTCTCTGCACTGGAGATGGTGATCCTCATGACTTGTGTACGCTGGCTGTGGTAAGCCCATCTCTTGAGGCAGCCCGACTTGTGTACCCCACTGAGTAAACTCTACTTATTCCTCACACGAGCCAGTCCAGGTGTCAGCCTGTGTCGCAAAATATCCATATGGTCTGAATTGGCACGAGCAGTCACTTGGGCCACAGAAAGGCTACTTCAAGTGGTATGAGGACCACGACCAATGGTTGGGCAGTTTTAATTCTAGCCATCAGATTGCCACTGGTCCTCAAAAACCAAGTGACAAGCCACCCACTTCTGGATCCAAGCGATCCCAGCTGAACCCAGCATGAGCCAGCGCTGCACGGACAATGGGGCTGGTGCTGCAGGTTGGGGGGTGTTTGCCAAGTAGTTCTGGAATGAAGTCGTCATTGAGAAACCTCCATGGTCCACCAGGGCTAGGTCTGTCTAATAACGTGGGCTGAGGGAAGAGGCATGAGATCATCGATAGGAAACAGGGTATGAGGTGACACAGAGCCCTGGAGCTTGCCCTCAGGAGAATTATGCTGGGAGCCCTGTATCCACAGCTGATCCCCATGCCCGCACTTATTGATACAGCAAAGAGCTCATCCTGGGAAGGGAGTTTGCAGTTCCCTTTATAAATCACAGTCAAGCAAATATGAAAAGGCTGCCAAGTGGGAATGTTTACCAACTTTTTATCTCCCATTGTAAGCTCTGAGATATCAAGAAGAGAGAAGCCTTCCTAATCCCACTGTCTGGGCAGGCTGTTCCCACTCCAAGGCACTGCTTCTGTTTGCCATTAACTCTTTCAGACAAAAATTTTTTGCTGGGTATCATAGTGTTAAAGAGCACATGCCTTAAACACAGTGTGAAAGACAGAAAGGGAAGAACACTTTCAAGGCTTAATGAACATGAGACCTGGACTGGCTGCAATGGTATCCTGTGGGATCCTCTTCATTGTCTCCCCTCTTTGAGAGATATTTAGGCCAAAAGCTCCTGAGGTGTATACGGAAACAGTCAGGGAGAACTCAAAGATAAAGAAACGGGGTGACTCTGTGTGTTTTTGCATATGCGTTTGTATGGCCAGGTTTGTCTGAGGGTCTATTTGTGAGCAGTACCATGGCTTGTGGGTACATGCAGCATGTACCTTCTTCCCAGCACAGTTGAAACTGCCCAAATTCAAGTCATATCCCTCTGCAACCAAGAGAGTTTTAACTCATACGTCTAAGGGCCAGATATACATAGGTGTATTTTTGTATTTGTGTGTGCATCTGTGCACCAACTTGAGTATACATCTATATATTGAACAGCCTGGAGAAGCACCAAGTTTTGGTCTAGCAACCAAGAAACTGTCTTTATGAAAGCTTGCAGAAGGAGGTGGGATGTACTAGATAGGGGGAAATCGCTGTGCTGGCGTCATTACGGCTGTCAGCAAAGTCCTGCCATGCAGCTGGAGGGGTGACCGCCCCAAGCCATTGCAGTGAAGGGCACTGCTGGGCTGCCCATGGGAAGGTGGGTTTGAAACATTGGCATCAACCACTGCTTTTTGCTTCTGAAGAGAAAACAACACCAAACTCGGCACCAATGTCGGATGACTCTCATGGGAGCCCAAAGTACATTGATGTGAGTTATTCCATTCACACCACAGGGTGAGGTATCACCGCATCACCTCCCTTCAGAGAAGGACCAGAGTTACTCCGTGAGAGCAGGCTGGGATGCAGGAGCAGCCTGATGTGTACACAAGGGGATGTGCTGGAGTGAAGAACCAGCCTGCGATGATGGGGAGCTGCAGGGGGGCATGAGAGAGGCAAATTGGGGGAGAGGTGTGAAGGTCTCCACTACCCCCATGACCAGTGGGGATGAGCCAACAGCACAGTGGAGACCCCAACCACGTGGAGACAACGATCAATGGGCAGTAGAGACTCTTCCACACAGCCGTTTTCCTCTCCTTTTCTTCCCACAAAGCAGGTGGCTGTCATTCCCCCTCCCCAGCGGGGTGGGAAATGCAGCCTTACAGAGCGCAGTGGTGGTTTCAAGCACGTAAAAATAACGTGCTCTTTCTTTTCTCCGAATGCAGAAACATCTAAGGGTCATTTAGCTCATTCTGTTCCTTCCCCAGAAGCCACAGAGGAGTTTCTGAAGTGCTCCCAAACTCATTGAGATGATGCCTTGACAAATTGCTCTATCTCTGCGATTGTTTGGAGCCTGGTACGAGCAGCTCGAAATGAGCTGAACAAAACCCTCCTCAGCGGAGGGCTATGGCCTCGCACTGCTTACGCTGCCGTGCATCATACATCTGTTCACCCGGCGGGGGGTTGGCAGAAAAAGGTTCTTCTCTAACCAGCTGCAAAATAATAATTCCCCCCCCCAGACCAAAGCCAGAAAAAGTAAAGGAGAGATATCTTTTTCTGGCTCCAAAATGCTCCGTGTTTCTCTTCACTCTAATTCTTCCAGTAGAGAAGGATGGAGTGTGCGTGTCTGGCAGTTGTGTCCTTCTTGCCTCTCTCACATGCTGTGTTCCCTGTTTTCCAGCCAGAGCCGGGGTGGACGCAGCAGGGAGGTGATTGTGGGGAGGTGCAGCCGCGTGGGCACTCTCCTGGTACCCGCCAGCTTCCAGGCACTGCTGCTGGGGAGCCCACAGCCTCCTCTGCTGAGCTCTTAAATCCCCACCTGGCCACCGCTCCTTGCGGTTGTCAGTCTGGAGCACCACCGTGTTCCCAGAGCAGCAGGCTCTGTGATGGACACGCAAGGTATAAATGCACATGCTGTTCCTGGTGGTGCTGCACCACTGCATCCTTTGGGTACCGACACAGGGAAAGTTTGGGTTTGCTTAGGACGATGTGCGCAAGCGTCACAGGGCAGAGAGTGGGCTTCCCACCGCACCGCCCACAGGCGCAGCGGCTCACAGGTCCTTCTGAGGGAGCGGGGAGGGGACTGTGGAACATGCCACATGTGCATTAGCTTTTCAGGTCTGGACACTGCAGATGTGGAGGGAATAACTCAGCTCAGCTCTCCGGCCAGCCTTTGGAGAGCTGCAGGATGACTTCAGCCCGGGCAGTCTGAGTGGAGCAGAGGGCCAGCAGCTCCTTCAAGACAAGGAAGCCAACCCAAAGATGCAGAGGGGTGCTCTGTGTGCACGCAGCAACGTGCAGAACCCTGAAGGCCACAGGGCAATGGTCCATCTTCTGTACGTGCTGGCTCGCACGCTTGGTGTCCGTTCTCCGAGCTTGCACAGGATCGTGGAGGCAGTGCTGGCCAAACCCCACCCAGGGATGGTCTGCGGCAAAGCGTGGCTGGGATTGCAGCTGGAGACGCCAGAGCTCGGGACTCCTTGGGATCACCCCGAGCGCATCTGTGTGTGCACGTGTGTGCGTGTTAGTGCCTGCACACACACGCAGGCGTGTGCTGACCGAGTACCTCGCTAAAAGCCTGAAGGCTTGTTTCTCCACTCTCAGATTTTGGTGGGGTGCAGGAAATTAGGTCGATACCTTCTCTCCCCACTCTCCCCAAGGCAAACTTTTTGTGTGGGAAACAGCTCTGTTATCTTGCTATTTCCTGGTTTTCCTCAGCAAACCCACAGTTTTCATTTATGAAAATTTAGGTAGGTAAAGCAATAGAGAAACAGTAATGCCCACAAAGGTCTCCATGAAATTGTCAGCATGGTGTCGTGTTATCAGACCTAAGTGCTTGCACTGCTTTGTGCTGGCATTGCTGGGCTGCAGCGGGAAGCTAAATAAATGGGAATTGGTTCTAGCCTTAGACTCTTCCTGCATTTTTCCCTGCATTCCTTTCCTTTGCCCATCTGGACTGACAAACTGCTAATCCAGGCTGCCTTTTATGCTGCAAGGCATTATTACTGCTTACAGAGCTGAAAGGAAGGATAATTATGCTACAATGACTGAGTGCCAGAAGTCTGTAGAGCACAGGCAGGGACAAGCATCATCTTGTGCAATTTGCCACCTAAGTTAGAAACAAACTTTGCAGGCACAGCTGGAAGATCTTGTCACAGTCCCACCACCATGCGAGGCCCCCCCGACCTTGTGAGGGATGGAGGACGGTGCTGGCCTGCACTGAGGAATGAGGAATGGGTGCAACCAGAATTCCTGGTGGGAATTCCCCCTGCAGAGTGGGGCAGGAGCGGGCATTGCTCTGCACCGCCCCGACGGCCAGGGCGGCGAGGAAGAGCCCCGTCTCAGCCACAGTCTCTGCACCGGGCTCAGGAGTTTTCCCATCCCCTTGAGGGGAAACCTTTAGAAACATGAGAGAGGAGACCAGGGAAAACAAACAGACAAAAAAGTCTTTTTCCTTCCAGGCAGCAGAGCAGAATTGCTCACACAGGATGCCACCTGTTTTGGAGGTGGGTGTCCAAAACCCACGTGAGGAAGGGGAAGATGTCAGGGCAGTCAGATGTCTCCTGCACCAGTACGTGGTACTGGGCTGCCGGGAATGGTGCAGCGCAGCAGCCTTGGGAGCCCCCAGTGTAGCAAGGAGGGTAAGGACGGGAAAAATTGTGGTGTGCCTAACACGGGAAGGCTGATAAATAAGATGAAAGGAAAACACAGGCAGTGATGGGCCAGAGCAGAGTAAACTCAGCAAAGAGATGAATCTCCAAGTGATGCTTGATCCAGATAAGGTTGTTGGTTGGCCAAGGATAAGGTAGGGTTGCTGGCCCTGCAAGACAAGGGCCAGCTCTGGGCTTTGAGAGTGTGTTTGTAACAAGCCACGAGCACCGATGCTTAAAGAACTCCCCACCCTGGAAAGGAGCTGCCTGAGTGCAGGGATGGGGTGATCCATTTGCTTCCCCAGCACCCTGGGTCCTCCTTTGCTGCCGCAGAGGAAGGATGAAACCTTGTTCAGTCCCCATTTTTCCAGAGCTGAGGAGTTCTCCAGCCCGTTTACTGGATACACACAAAGCGTATGACCTGCCTGCCCAGGAAGAGGGACAAGATGTCCTGGTTCTAGAAACCTTCTTTCTGGGGCTGCAGGGATCTGTTACTACCAGGAATAACAGACATCCTATTTTCCTGTTACGGACATGCCTGTCATCCCTCCCGTGAAGCCTTGTGACTGCCTCCACCCTGGCGTGGAAACACAACCTGCCACCCCAAACAAGGTGTTCTTTCACCATGTGGTGAGAAAGGCGGGTGGCCTCGCAGGGTACGTGACATGGGTGGCTGGCAGAGGGGTTGTCTTCTTGGGCAGAGACCTTCTTTGTAGAGACAGGCAGTGAGCTGTAAGAATTAATATATAGGCAAACAAAGTGGAAACAATCAGGAGGGAACATGATATCTGGAGTGCGTCACAAGCAAATATGCTTTCCAATTAAATGACTAGAAAGAAATGGAGGGGACTACACAAGAGGAGAGGAAGGGGGGAAGGGAGGGCTGCCTTCATTCCTTTTTTCCCTGTGCGTCATCTCTTATACCCATGGAAAATGACTGCAAGGAGCAAGTACATCAAAATGGTCACCTTTCACTCTCATTCCAAACAAGTGAGATGCTGACTCTGGGAGCAAGGAGATTGCAGCCTGGCTGGTTTCACTTGGGAGGCCACATCTTCAGCCTCGTCCTGCTCCTTGGTCTTGCCTCTTTCAGGAGGGGATATGGTATTAAACCTGTGGCACTGGAGCGATAGCTGGTGCTTTGAACTGAGAGTTAAGTTTACACTTGGTTGTAGGATTATTTTGCAGGCTAGAACCCTCTTCTGGTTAAATGTTTGTGTTTGAGGTTGTTTTGGAAAATCCTGTTACTAAGAAGAGCAAGGATAAGAGTTTCATAACAGTTCATGCCAACGGTTACTGGTGTCAGGGAAGACTGCTTCTTTAATGAGCTGACAGCGGGGGTCAAATACTCTGCTGAGATATCAACAGTGTAAAATATCCAGTGTTTCCAAGAGAAAGAGAGTGTCTGTGTCCTGCAGGATTCACTCTGTACTACACACTCCACCTTCAGCTCTCCAGATATGCCATTTGGGTGAGTAACATGACTCAGCCCCTCATGCCCTCTGTGTCTGTACCCCTCTCTCACTCCAGCTCACACTGCCATGTTTAAATTATTCTGTGTCAGCGTCGTATTTGGGGCATCTAAAACACATTTCAGGCTAGAAAGACTTAAACCTGAAGGCTCCCACAGGCATCAGGAGCTGAACTCTGCATTTCTGCAGCATCATCCCTGTGGGAATGGCTGCTTCGTGTATCCATTTGTCCATTCGTCTTCCCAGCAACATGAACAAGAAAATCCTCTGCAAGGAATAAGCCCATCTCTATTTGTCATCTGGAAGGCTTTGTTTGTAATGCTTGCTGGCCTTTTCCAAGCCGGAGAATTATGGAGCTGAAAGTGTCCTTAAGATATATCCTCAGATCAGTACAGAGACGCCAATGAGTTAAAATGGATGCAGTGTAAGAGAGGGGAAACCAGCCCTATTTGCTTCTCGCCTCTGTGCAGGGCAGGAGATCTCTGCATGCAGCATCCCTGTGTCCTCACCAGTACGTCTTAGCTTTGCTGTCCTGGTCCTTGGTCCTTGCTTTCCCACACCGGCTCTGTCAAAGCGCTTCTTTCTTGGCCCTCCTGCGCCATCCCAGTTTCCTCTGGGAGGAATGTGCTAAAGATGCCACGTTATGGTTTGGTTAAGTGGAAAGATTATTCTCGGTATGACACGACGAAGCACAAATGAAAAGCTGGTTCTTGGGGCTGCACCCTCTCTGCTCTGCCTCCTGCCAAAAATGCTCTTAATTAGCACAGAGGAAAAAAGAGGGCTTTTTGTGATTGATGCTTGAATAGAAAAATCTAATAAAAATGTTAGCCTGCACTGAATCAAAACATTTTTGTTTCCTTCTGAAATGAAGAAAAAGAAGAAAAATATTTTTCTGGCTCAACTCGAAACCTTTCATTTTGTGTCATTTTTTGGATAATTTAACTCTTTCAAATGTCTGATTTTGCTTTGTGTTTTTTAAAGAACAGGTCAACTCTGAAAACAAAGCGTATTTCAAAATTAAAATCTGAATTTGTTTTTAGCCCCTAAACACACCATCTGATTTTTAAAATGTTGGAACAATGGGTTTTGCTGTTATCAAAATGCTTGTTTCTTCCACCTTAACTTTTGTGTCTGGAAAGATTCAAAAATTCAGCCTTTTTGGGGGGAGAGGGTTGTAAATCTGCTGTCCCCTGAGAAACAATTCCCACAGCATTATTCTCAAGTTTCTTAATCTTTAGCTAGTCTTAGCTGACTCACTCTCAAATGCTACTGTAATCACATGCTTTTCACACGATAATTGTTTACAGCCAACTTCTACCCATTTCCATCTGTGCTTTATCAGTAGCCACTGCTTAAACAGTATTTTCTGTCAATAGCTGTCATGAGTTCCCAGGATACTAATGTGTTTGGGCTACGCAGATGCTGAGAAGCTCACAAACTGTTGGTAGAAAAATCAACCACCCAAAAGTTCCTTCCAAGGGGGAAAAAAAAAAGGCCCTGGAAAAGAAGACCCAAAGCTCAGACGAGGGGAAGTGTCACCAAAGAAGTTGGGGCAGCCCATTCTGCTGTCGATCCTTCACACCATCAGAGAACCTGCTTTCCAGCCTTGAGGACCCTCCACTGCCCTGGAGGTCCCTCCAGGGTGTAGGGGTGATGGGGCACCTCTGCCAGGGGCAGATGGGGAGGAAGAAGGAAGAGTTAAGGTAATCCCAGCCGTCGTGGCTGTATCCAGGTTAGGATTAGCCTTACAGGCACCCTGCCCCAGGAAACAGTGGGGACAAGAGGGACCTGAATCCTATCCTGAATCCCGCGCCAGCATGGCACAAAGATGAGGGCAATCCCCCAACCTCCTCTACTCACTGCGTGATGTTGAAGGTGTCGCTTCCCTTCCCCCTGAAAGAGGGAGTTTGAGCCTGGCTCCTTGCGGGGCTGGGGAGGAGAAGCGGGACGGGCTCATGGGGAAGGCGTCATGGTTCAGTTCCGAGGGTAGCTGGCTGCTGCTGAATCTGCTAACTCAATAACTGCCATGCCCTGCAAATCCTCTTCAGGCAATGAATCCCCTTTTACTCAAGAGGTTTATTCAGTTACTCTCTGCTATTTTCAGTAGGGAAGGCATTTTTATTGCGGCAATTCAATAAATTAGCAGGGATTGGTGTCAGTAACCTCCTTGCAACGTCAGAAATGCAAAGCTTCATGTGGCAACAATCCCATTATGTGCCTAATCTCATCTACTTCTCTACAGATAACTGTGTGATAAGGGGTCAGATTTCCTTGGCTGCCGTTGTGAGTGTGCTAAGCTTATTTTCTTCTCCTCATCCCCTACAGGAGACAGGCTTTCACCTCCTAACCCCTCCCGTAATTATTCACTCTTTGTTAGCAGAGCATGGCAGGTCTGGCTCTTGAATTCTGCTTAATATGATATTATTTATCTAGCCAATATTCTTCTCTCAGTGGGTTTCCACTGACGGCTTTTCTTTCTGCTGCCCCCCTTCCTCCCCTCCTGTCACCCCTCTCTCCCGCAGTTCATCCCGCTGTGTAGTTTGACCTTTTAAAGTGTTTTAAAGGCCATAAGGCTCCTCCTGAAGAAACGGGACTTACAAGGAAAGAAGACACGAGAGGAGCCCTCTTTGCCAGGTTGTGTTGATTATAGTGACATGAATGACTCCCTGCGCAGCCCAGGCTGAGTTACTACCACTTGCCTCCCTCTTTTCATGTTGCCCATCAGTGATAAATATTTGCTTTCTCTTCTCAAGGCTGGATCATGTCAGGTTTCATTTTCAGGAAGCTGTTTTATTTAAAAAAAAAAAAAAAAAAAAAAAAAAAAAAAAAAAAAAAAAGTCAAGCCTCTCTGTTTAGTAAGCCTTCCAATTCCTGCCCTCAGCTATATTTAGTTTATAGGGAATTTATAGGATGAATACACTTTTGTTAGCACAGGGGTGGTTACAAATGGCATCAGCTGGCAAAAATGGTAACTCGCCCATCAGAGCAGTGTGCAGGATGGGGAGGGGGGGCAGACTTTGGCAGACTCCTATTAATCCTGATAAGGAATGTGTTTGAAACACCCTTCCACAGAAGGGAGCTCAGCAGCAGATCCTAATTACATGGTGAACTACATGGGCTGTTTTGTAATAGATCATTCCTCACCGGCCTCGCTGCTGTCAGCGGCGGAGCTCTGCTTTCTTCTGAGAGGTGCAGCTTAGCACCGTCACCGTCATGCAGCTGCGCAGTGAAGGTACCGATGGGCACCCATGCAGAGTACGAGACCGCATTGCTCCTGCTCAGATCCTCTCCCTTCACCTGTGTGTGTGTTCCTTCTCATCACAGCTCTCCCGATAGAATTACCTTCATCACCTGGACTGGTGGGGAAGAATGCCAGGACGCGTGGTTTGGCCATCTGTATGCAGGATGTGTATGGATGGGAAAGCAACTGGCGGCAGAACGAGCGTGTCTAAAGGTCATTGCTGGTGCTTCAGATGCCAAAAATCCCGCTCAGGTTGGGGTGATCTGGATGCAACAGTGGAACAGAGGGGCAGCTCCCGAAGCTTCTTCTCTCAAGGCTGAGCTCTGAGGCCCACGTTAGTGAGCATTTCTCCTTTTCAGGTGAACGCTGAAGCTAAAATACAGATGTGGCAGCTGTTCTAGCTCTCGTGGTCCTGATCTGAAGGCATCAGGTAACAAAATGACGATGCTTGGGACATTTTACTTTTTCTGAGAGCAGGGTTCCCTCCTTTCCCTGCTGAATCCCAGAGAGAGGAGCCTGGAGACAGAGCTGAGCTGCCCTCTGGGAGATGCCCACAACCCGATGGTGGAGGGAACACGGTGCCTGACTGCCAGACAGCTAGCACTCACTGGGACGAATCCCTCCCTTCACATCTTCATGTCTGCAGCACTTCACACTCCAAGACAGACTTGACATAGAGCTACTGCTGACTCCAGTACCCCTTGTCATCTCTTCTTCTAGCCTGGAGGTATCCAGCAGGTTGGCCTTTGGCTGCCTTCCCATCCTCACTCCAGAGGCAGCCAGCGCTCGCTGCATGCCCAGCTCGTACATTGAGCCTAGATATCGGATAATCAGCTGAAATAATGTTCTCTCATCTTGGGAGCTGTGCCCTTTCCTTTGAATTGAGAAATGCACCAGGAATGAAACCCTCCATCCTTTGTCTCGATTGCTGCTCTCCTTGGCGCAGAAACCAAGAGAGCAGAACAAAGGAACAGAGGTCAAATCTATTTCTGAGGAAGCACCTCCAATCCACAGTGTGCTCTGAAATCACTGCTGGAACTCTTCTAAGTTCATAAACAAGAATTAAAAATGGATCTCAAAATGGTCTACAAATATTAACAAGCAAGTCCTTAGTCCTCCATGCTGTTATTCCGGTGTTACTGATGGGAAAATGGATAGAGAGCAGTCAGGAAACCTGGCCAAGCCTGCATATTAGCGTCAAATTAACAACAGAGCTAAGCTTAAAACTTAAGAGTCTTGCTGTGCAATGCATGAATCTAGCCGCAGCATAGCACAGTTTAATATTTTCCTATCTGCATCTACCTTTATAAAATTAAGTTTTATTTCTCTACCTTTATTTAATTTTGGAGCCCAGCTATATTCTCTACGGGTATCAGAGGCAGTAAGAGGGAGAATGTCATCGCCATAGAGACTCTTATGGTGCCTTAAACATACCTTGAACAGAGAGAGAGGGATCAAAGTAGCACACATCCTTAGCCCTTCCTGTGCTTCCCAACATGACCAACCCTTCAGAAAGTGGGAACAAGAGACTTTATCGGCAACTGCCAAAGCTATAAAATAAATGATCCCAAGAACTCGATATTTAATTTTCACTTGGTGCAGAGGCTGGCTCCTGTGAAAATGAGAGACCTCTCACCCTGGCGACCCCAAGGGAATTAGCAAGCTGGCTCCTTATCCTTCCACTCATTTTTTAATGAAGTGTGATGGCATGTTGGGGGAACCTGGAGGCTGTATGGAATCCTCAGTCCTCAGCAACCCACAAACAGGGCTGTTTATGAAAGTGAGATGAAATGAAAGGAAAACAGCGTGGCTGTACCAATAAATGAGCATTCTGTCCTGCACACACTTCCTCTGGGACGTGGGGAGGAGGAGGATTGCTAATTGACCAGCTATTTCTCACCATATATTATTTGCGGTTGCAGGATTGCTCATTTAAAGCCACTGTGCATGCAGACGGTTTGGAGTTGAGTTTGGCTGAGGAGATCCTACATTATCAAAAGCTGTCTCTTTTAAAGCATTTGGAACAACAACAAATTGGAAGGGCTGCTCCTACCCAATTAGTCTCAAAGTCTCTTTGAGACTCGAAGTCCCTTTGAGACTTCACGGTGCATATTCCACTGCTCTGGAGGCTACATGAACCATGTAAAATAAATTCCTATGGTTTGAAAAAGGATCACTAGGTTCCTATCACCGCAGCTTACCAGGAGGGGAGGAGGGTGACTGTATAAATTAACACTGCAGGGTTTTTGTTCATTCTTAAGCAATGCCAGGGGTTCTTTTTCTCCCAACTACAAATTAAAAGCAGGAGGGTGGCTTGAGGGATGTCAGCAGGGAAAGAAATCACCAGTTGTGCAGCTTTGGTTCCTGAGTCACTTCCCCAGTCTCAGCCTGTGCTGGTAGGAAGACCACAGCAGCAGGACAGGTAGTAACAGTCAAAAGCCACTGTATGTGAGCAAACACAGGTGAGCAGGATTTACCATCACAGTTCTCTCTCTCCTCATCTACACCAAGCAGGACAGCTAAATCATTTTTTAAGTGCTCTTCCAGCAAGCTGGGCCACTGGGATGTGCTGGGTGGCTCTTTAGCAGGCTCAGGGGCTGGGAGGTGTCTGCTTCAAGCCCAGCCTGGGTTGTGGTACCTTCTGCTGCCCCGAGGTGCTGCCAGGGAGAGAGCTGGAGGTCGGACACCAGCAGCATCACAGTATGTTGGAGTCCCTCCAGGTCCTGCCCTGCCACACTCCCTTCCCAGTAAGGCAGCTGGGACTCTGTCCAGTGTTTGCTGGAATAACTAGATCATGGATCTGACTTCAAAGTTTGTTAATTTAGAAGAAGCAGTGCAGGCTGTGGGTTGGACAGAGCGTTTTGTCTCTTCAATTGTGTTTGAAACATATATTGTGACACTAGATTTCAGCACAGCATATAGGAAACAGAGACCTATCAGTACCTGTCAGTACCATTCTGCCACGGAGCAAAGGGCTGGTGATTGCACTTCGGCAAAGCAGTTGGTGAATGGGGAAAATAGCTTTTTCAGAGGGTGAAGGGGAAAACAGCTTTATTCCCTTAGAAGAGAAGCTACCACCCCAAACGAGGAGGGAGGAACACTGTGGTGCCACTCCAAGCCGGGGTTTGCTGCTGTGGTAAGTGCAAATACTGAGTGAAAAAGGCTGAACAATCTTCCACAAGTTTTGGTACAGAGAAAAAAATGTGCCCTTGCACCCAGCCTGTTCCACAGGGAATTGCTCCCGATCTCTTGTTGCGCTGTTTATCACAGGCCTCACAAGACGCCGCTTGCCCTGTAATAATGTTCTCCAGCCAACCTTCCTGCTGCTCTATCCCCCCGTGTCAGGCATCTCGGGGAGCTTTATAACAATAATCTAAACATGGTGGGAAATAAAAATTGCTCTGTTCCCTCTGTGTGCTTGTGAATATAGTGCCGGCAGCTCTTCATAAATGTTCCTCATTTTTCTAGCTCATGAAATGTTTCACTGCCTTCAGAGAAGGGTATGCCCCGGGCAGGCAACCCAATGGGGCGGGATCACTTAGCAGGAATGCCGCAAGGCTTTCCCCACACTCTCCCCCATCTATACGTAAGCCAGCCCTGGGATTAGTATCCTATTTCCGTGTATCCTTTATTGCCCCGCACCACTTTGCCCAAAGCTGTTGTAACCAAGGGACTGCAGCACTCACCAGCTGAAAAACACAAACCTGGTGTTTGGTGAGACTCTAAGCAAGCGGCAGCTCCAAAGCAGAAAAGGCAGACACAGCATCCCAGCCCGTGCCCAGGCTGTCTGCGCTGGAGCGTGTTCCCTGTGAGCAGATGGATTCCTCCATCCCAGCGCTGGAGTAACATCCAGCCACACGCCAGCTGGAAGAGCCAAGGTACGGGCAGGGCTGAGGTGTTTTAAGAGCTGTGCAATCTCAATCCACTGTATTCTCCTGCCTTTCTGACACTGACAGCAGTGAGCAGAAGTATCTAAATGAATCCAGATTCAGAGCTAGGAAAGCCTGATTTCTCAGTGCAATTCTGATAGCCAAGTACAGACCCTCAGCAAGTTGTTAGTTGTTTTTTTTTTTCATCCATTAGCTCCATCAACAATAACGGAGAAATGCTTGTGGAGTACTTTAACACAAGTATCTCTGGGGCAAATAAATCTTGTTAGCAAGTGCTGCTGAGATAACTGCCCTCATCAAGTGCTGCAGAGGAGAAAGGCAGAGGGGCAGAGCTGGGACAGACACTTTCCTATCAGAAAACATGGAAGATGGTAGTCTGTAATTCAGTGAGAGACAACAGAGGATGTGAGGGGTGCTGCAATGCCTAGTTTTTTGACATTTCCTTACTTTTTGGTGCATATGTGGTGTTCCTGGATTGGACAAGAAGCCAAGAGCATCACAGACACAGGAGCTTGGAAAGTTGGTGTTGGGGCCAAGCAGATGAGCCAAGCACTGAGCATGGGACAGACAGCCCCTGACTGTGGCTGTGTTTCATCGTTCAGGGGTTTGAGCTGGGTGCCAGATGCTGCAGTCTGTGTAAGCAGCAGGGTGAGGGCAAGCCAGGCTGGACCCACGGAAAACAGCATGGCATTTAATGTACTGCCATTGTTAATTCATTGCGGCACCGGAATGTGAAACGAGAGAGAGATTCCCCTTGTGAGTGACCTGGGTCTGAGCAAAGCCCTTTCATTAGGGGATGTTTCTCCTGTGGCTCTCTCAGTGATGGATGCTGGGGCAGAGCCTCTTGTGCCACAGTGATTATCCCGCTATGACAGCAGATCCTGCCTCCTGCAGGGCCAGGCTCTGCCAGGCAGCGGGCAGGCAGGGTTTTTCACTCTCACAGCCCAAATACCCACGCTGAGCAGCCAGGGAACCAGGCTGCTGGTTGACTGTGTGGCTATTCACTCTCCCTCGTTCCACGGCCGGCATCAAACAAACCACCCAGTGTACCAGGGCTGGATGTTTGCCACCAGGATTGGGAGCTGGAAAGCTCTTTCGTTCCACACTGATCTTCCTGCTTTTCCATCCATCACAGGAAGGACTCCTTGTTTTGTTGCCAGGATTAGTGCTGGCGTTGCTCCTGCTTTGGTCTGAATGTCCTCCTCTGAGAGCGGTTCACTGCTTTCCGGGAAGGACGCACATGGAGATAGTCAGACTTTTATTTTATGGCCAAGAGGAGAGAGCGTGCGGCCAGGTACATCTCACCGGTCAGGCGAGTGCCTGGAAAGGGCCTGGCATCACCTTTCTGGCTATCCAGAAGAGGTTCAGGACCCAGCTCTGAGGGGCCATAGTGACAGTGAGCATGGCCTCGGGCTGTTCCTCATTGTCAGCTGATTGCAGCTGTAATAAATATACCCAGTAATTTCAGATGGGGGGATAAACAACACAGAAAGGGCTTTTTTGTCTGGTTTTTAAAGGGAACAAGGCTTACATGGCTTTTTGCTGTCTCTCCTCATCCCCCTAATAGCTTTGAACTTGTTGGTTAAATTTCACCAAACTTAACAGAGGCACGCAGGTGCCAAAGAGATGAAAATTCCTAAAAATATTATGAAAAACTATGTCTGAACAGCAGAAAGCAAAGCTATCAATATCCTCTCTAAGGCAGAGGTTGCAGCACCAGCACGACCTTTCTGAAGTCTTGAAGGACTGGCATGGGCATGAGATGTAGGAAGGTCTCCAGTGGTGGAATTGCTGGCAGGAGCTTGTGTCTTATTGGACATCAGCAATTCCAGTCCTCCAGCAAGGCTGGTCTCCCAGGCATGCTCCATGGTGCCCCGTGCAGGGATACTCAGCCCCAAGGACACAAAGACAGGGCAAGCCAAGGTGCTTCTGGCTTTTTGCACCTTCGTCTTGGCTGACAGCCCCTTTCCCTGCCTGTCTTTCAGGCTGACAGCAGTTCACTCCAGGAGACCCCTTCTTTGACAAACTACATCATGCTTATCCATCCCTCCACGTCTTATCAGAGCCATCTGTCTTCCTGCACGCTGGAGGCTTTCTTGGAGGCAACGGCCTGTGTGCCCACCTCGGGGAGCGGGGTGCGTGCTCAGAGGCACTTAGACAGCTTATGGAGGCCACATGTCCCTGCTGTCTCTGGTGACCCTTGGCAGGTTAACGTGCCGGCTTAATGGGAGTGAAACTGTGTTGGTCATCAGCAACCTGACACGTGTATCCCTGGGCTGAAAACACTTCGCTCCAAGTAGATAAATCAGGACAAAATCTTGTCAGAGGGTGTAAAGCTACAAACGGGCAGGTTGTGGACACTGGCAGAGCTCTGGAAACCCTCTGGAAGTGAATGGGGACTTGGGAGAGTATGGGTCATTTTAGTCAAGATTTACCTGCGTCTGACTTTTAGGTCTGCCTTTGGAGCAAACATGACCAGGGGATGTTCAAGTTCAAGCTTGGAGTCTGGAATACACTGTACACCCAGTTTCGTGGCCCATCTCTGGTTCAGTGTTTCCAGAGCTCCAGAAATCAGGCTGTAGATTAGAATTTTAAGTAATCAAAAAGCTTTTACAGAACAGATGTGCTAAGACAAATTTTGGACCTTGAGAACGCCTTAAGGTGCCTGTTAGGATGCAGGCTTTGTAACTCACTGTCCATCACGGAGCAGGTTCCCCTCTCTGAATTCATCAAACAGGTGGATACTAGTGAGTAAAACTAAAAGGTCTGATCTTTAATTCGCTGCACAAAGTGAACTGCTTGGGAAAACCTGTCGGTTCAGGGCAGTACTTATGCTGCTGCCTTGAGCAGTCTGTGGAACGCAGAAATGAATGTGCACAAGGTCCCTCGACTCATGCCGCATACGGAGGGCAACGTCCAGCTGAGAGGCAGCAGAGGCAGCAGTGCTGAAAAAGCAGAGCTGACACGCTTCAGAGGCAAACAAGCCATCCCAGAAACCAGGCACTATGGTAAAATCTGGGTTTGTGTGGCTGGTGATGCCCAATGTACTGAAACTTATTCCACCCGCTGTCTGCCAACAGCACAGCTGAGTTCCCAACTCTGTTCCTCCCATGCAGTGTTGTTCGATTTCATGGATGTATTTTATGTGGCTGATCCTCAGCTCCACAGCGCTGCGTATCTGCAGTGCCTTTTCATTGCCTCTAAAGCAGAATGATAATGAGAATGGTCCCTGTATTCCTTTGTGCCTCCGGCGATCAATAGATATGTTTTTATCTGTGGCACCCAGGAGACTTGTGTGGGCAGGTCCCACCTTCTGGTTGGAACTGACGGAGTTTTAAAGCTCTTTCTCTACATGGGTGTTGATGCTGTCTGGCTTTCAGGGCAGTGCTGCTGCTCCTTTGTTTTCGTAGAGTTGCTCATACACCAAAGCCGCGGGCATTGCCTGCCTGCCTAAGGCAAGCAAGATATCTGCACTTTGGCATCCAGACTCAGCAGTGGCATGCCAGGCTCCCAGGTCCCCGCATACATCTTATTTATTACTGCACCGCAGGGATTCTGGAAACCTTAGCCAAGATTGCTGCTGCTTTTGTAAGAGGTTTCATGTTCTGAGTAAAACACTTTGTGATTATACAGTCCATTAAGAACCACGTGGTGTTTCCAAATCAAGAGGGGGGTGAAAAATCACTGGATCATACTTCTTGTATTTTTTCTCTGTCTTAGACCAGGTGTCCTCTGTTCCATCTTGCTGATGAGGCTGGCTCAGCTTGCTGTGCCCGTAAAGCTGGACAGTAAACAGAGGTATACGGACCAGAGAGCTTTTGCTGGCTCAGCATCTGTGGTATGGACAACATCTGCTGCCCTTCAAGGGCTCATCTCCTGCTGTTGTGAGAGAGGGTCTGCAGCACAGACTTGCTCAAGTGCAGTTCCCGCGTGTCTCTGGCTCCTGTCCCCCTCTCTGACTCACAGAAGGCTAAAAATACAACCTGGTTCATAGATGCTATTTTGGGGGCTCTGTGTTTTTCCTTGCTTTAGCTCCCCAAGCATGCACTGCTATTTTTTTCCAGTAATGATCAGCATTACCCTATACATTTCTCTTTAGAATATATAATTTTAGACATGATTATGCAATTATTACCACTCTAAATCATTTGCTGTGTGAATTGGTTTACTTAATTAAAAACAGTAACAAATTTGGCTTCATTTGTAGCACTGCAAAGTGGTTAGCCCCAGGATGAGAGTGGGCTTCTGCAGGGACTGTGTGTTTCCCAACGCACATCAGTCAATGTGTTTCAGCACTGTGCTCCCTGCAGAAAATCACCAAACTCTGCCAGCTTTTGTACTCTTGTACAAGGCGGAGAAATATTTATAGGAAAGGAGGACAAGACCGTTTATAACTGCAGGCACAATTACAACATTATTACTAATCTCGGGGGGTCTGAAAACAGATCACCAGAAGCAAAGTAACTTCATTGTCTTAATAAGATGTAATCTTGTAAAAGCACCATGGGACAAATATTCTCTATGTGAGGGAATGAGAGTATCAAAGACGCACTGGAAGAACTGAAATGTTCAGTACTAATAAAGGCGATGTTACAGGTTATTCATCTTTTTGTCCCAGTGCTGGCAGGTCCCAAATGCTTTGACTGACAAGATCATTCTCAGCACTTCTTGGAGAGAAGCAAAGTGAAGGCTAACAAACACAAAATACACCCTGCAAACCCCATCTTCCTCTTTGAGTGAAGCAGCAAAGTCCATCTGGAGCTTCAGGTGAGGCCCTTTGTCATCTTCATGCTTTTATCCCCTTTATGCCTTCCAAATTGAGGAGCAATCCTAGGCCAGACTCATATCCAGCATTTTTAGCTGTGCTCTGTGCTCACAAGGGGGTGGCTTTGTTTGGGTGCTGGTGCTCTGGGGGGTGGCTGTGACAGGCTGAGAGGGGTGACTGGGGAGCCTGGGCAGTGAGCATCCCTTGGGTCTGTTTCAGGAAAAACTGAACCTGCCTTGGAGCAGGGCAAAAGCCCAGATGGTCTCCTGTGGTTTCTTCCAGCTCTGTTTTTTATGATGTTATTTATTTCTTGCGGATCTCTTTTTGCTCCCTTCCTCTGATTCTGGCCATAATCTACAATTTGCTGCTATTAGTGTGAAAATGATTCTCATCTTCTCCCCATGCTTGTGCAATCCACCCACCCTTAGCAAAGGCATAAATTGAAAACGGTGCAAGCGACAGTATGTGGCATCCTACAATGTTCAGGGAGCAAACCCTCCATCTGGCTTAACCTCTCCCTCTCCTTGCCAGTGTCAGGCAATGCACTTGAGTAAATAAGTCTTTTTTACTAGCAGAGCTGCTATTCTCTGCAAATCCTCTAAGCTACAGACAGTCTGGATCTGGAAAGCTCACCATACGTGTTTCTTTAATAGATAAAGCCTGTGAGACCTCTTTGGTGCTATTTCTCTTCCTGCAGTTTTTAACATTCAGCCTTTTCCCGTGTGGCACAGGCTCCCCTCTGCTCTCACCAGCTCTGCAGTGAGCCCGTCCACCTGGGCAGCGCTGGCGGAAGAGGAGGACTTGCTGGGTCCCTTCTGTCCCTTTACTGTCCCATGAGGTGTCACCCGCTGGGCGGGAGGCTGCAAGCCTGCTGTTCTGCGAGCAGCACCTATCGCTCTGGGTTCAGGGTGCAAGGGGTGCAAGACCACGCCGATGCTGCTGTGTGCTGGGATGCTTTGATTTGTGCCAAGCTGGAGTTTGCTGCATCAGGATTGCGTGGGTACATGTATGTCATTTGGCTTTAGACTCGACTGGAGGTGTGACACGAGGCACAGGGAAACACCTCCTGGGAACTCCAGTGCCTTGGGGACTCAGAGGTAGGAGCAAGTTTTGGGTATAAAGGCCAGGAGCCCCACGCAGAACAATGCAGCCAATTTGTGTGCATGGTTGGTGTTTTCCCAGTGCTGGAACCCAGACTGTGAGCTGTCCTCCTAAAAAAAAGAGTAAAACATGGCCAGGCAGTGTGTGTGTGTGGGGCCCTGTCTACCAGCTGCCAGCTCCACCGTTTCGTTTCCCTCTAGATGCCCGTTCAGCAGCACCAAAGAGGAATGAGCTTTGCAGGCCCCATTAGATGCCATCATGTTTGCTGGTATGAGTGGTGGCCATGGTATGGTATGAGCTGGTATGAGCTTGCATACACACGGACACGCCAAACGAAGGCATTCCTCACGTTCCTCCACACGTGAGGAACATGCCAAACGAAGGCTGATGTGATGCAGGTGGGCTTTGCTGTCTCTTATGGGGGGAGCCAGCTGCACCCCAGCTGTGCTCTCTCCCATTTTGGTTGGGATCAGCAGCTTTGTGCTTGCAGTGTCGTGGTTGCTACCACACATTGAGGTGGACCCAGAGGAATGGAGTCTGCTTCAGCTTTTGGTGGGGGAGGAAGAGTCTCCAAGCCCGGTGGGGGTTTGGTCAGAGTGGTGGGAGCTGAGCCACTTGGAACACTTTTGTTAGCACCTACAGCCCCTTGGAGACGGGTCTGGGGGAACTGCTGCAGCTGGTATGGAGTAGGGATGAGATGTGAATTTGGGCATAGTCACCCATGGTGGACTGGATGTCTCTGAGGAGAGCGATCATGATCCAGGCTGCTGGCACTTGGCACATGGTCCTGAGCAGAGGTCTCTCCTCCTTCCTGGGGATCGGAGGACGAGGGGGAAAGCAAGGGCAGGAGGGTGCTTGTGCATCGATATCACCCAGGATAGAAGCCAACGTGTGTCATTGACGTCAAATCTGACCCCCGTCAAAGCCGAGTGTCCTGTTACAGTCAAGTAGCATTTCACTTTGGGAAAATGCCTCCGTGCTGAAGCTGTTACTAATGCGATAAATGCCGGAGCTCCCGGGAGACTGAATAATTACGAAGTCCTCAAAGGAAAACAGCAGCGACCTCCTTTAAAGTAAAGACAAGATAAAACTTCAAAGCTGGGAGAAGCGAACTGGTTCTAAATATGCTGTAAACTCCGGAGTAAAATCTGCCTCCCCACCCTCCCCGGTCTCACATAACACACTGTGTTATGAGGCTCAGAATTTGGCGCTAAGAAATACGGAGGGCTATTTATCCAGACCTGGAAATGGTGATACTACCCTGTGAAAGGCGTGTTTGTGCTCGGAGGTTTGTGGAGCAAGGCCAGCAGCCGCAGCCCCGGTGTGTCTGCTGTAGCACCGTGTGTTTCTTCTCAGCCGCGGGCAGTTTGCTCTGGTACCCAGATGGAGCTGAGCCAACAGGACAGGAGATGGTGCTCAAAGCCTGAGTAATCCAGCCAGCCCTTTACATCCCAACGCGTGGCTGTCTATATGTCTTAAAGCTTGATGTCGGGCTAGGGGGGAAATACAAAAATTGTCATGTAGGGCTGGGGTTGGGCTGCGATACTCAGGACCAGGAGTCACCACGCAGGGATGCTCGTTAGACGTGCCGGTCCTCTTCCAGCCAGAATGGGAGGTGAGCAGCCAGGGCTGTGTTTTCATCTGGACATGCCCGGGGGTGGGGAAGGGCTCTAAGGCAAAAGAAAAGAATATACTTTTCAGACTATCCAAGCAATAGCATGAGGATGTCTGGGAGAGCTGCTTGGAGGCACCCCTGGCACCCTAGGTGCTGATGGGTGTGACACCCACTGTCACAAGGAAAGGATGTTTGACCTGCATCAAGCTGCACCTTCCTTCCTTTTTTTCTTACTGCCTTTTGCATTTGCACCAGAACACACTTTCAGGCCTTTAAAGAGTCTTTTCTGAGAGTGCCAGGGAGGTGCTGGGTACTGTCCACCCCCCTTCCCTTCGCCGGGCTGCCAGCAAATTCAGCATGGTTATATATAGGCTCTGAGCTGGGGCCTTCGAAGCAGCACTTGGACCTGAGTTCCTCGAACACGGCTGGAAAAATTCCACTTGGCATCAGGCAATTCACCATATGCTGCCATTCCCTTCTGCTTTTATCCGGACAGTACCTCCATGCTCTGTGCTGTGGAATCGCTGCTATTTTGGGGGGACCATTCGATATCTTTCCATTCCCTAACCATTCTTGAAGGGGCTGTCCCCCCTCCTCCAGGCTGGGACACAAACAAACTTCCCAGCTCGCTGCACCAGCCCAATGTCACTGGATTGCAGTGGTGCGTGCCCAGTGGCTGGCTGGTGGGGGCTCTGGGAGGGCTGACAGCCTCCCTCTGCCATGTGCCAACATGCCAAAACAACGGCCGAGGCTGGCAGGTACCACAATATTCACCCTCTGCATGGGGTTTTCCCAGGTACAACCTGTACGGCCAGTAACTTTCATGCACAACTTCCACGTTGGAAGAGCAAGACTTCTGCACTTCTATTTTGAACTGCTGGTTGTCTGTGAAGTTGTCTAGGAAGGAATTCTTGTAGGAAGGAATTCTTGTAGGAAGGAATTCTTGTACCTTCTAATTCTACCCAATGTCTGCGACTTTTGTACCACCCAGTGGGTTTGTCCTAGGATTGCTAACTGGAGAACATGGGCTTCATAGTAGGGCTGATGCAAAGGTGGTGTAGGCGACCTGCCACAAAGCTTGGGGAGAACCTCCAGCAGGGTCTTGGCTGTAAACCTTTCCTTGCCCATCACTGCCAGGCAGTTGCACGGGGGGGTGAGCTCTGCTCAGTGCAGGCACGCAGGGCAAAAGCCCTCAATTTAGAAACAGTAAGAGAACTCTGCTTGGCAAGTCTGGAATAAATCTCTCCAGACAAATACAGCTTTCTCGAAGGAGAGGAGAAATGTGCCTCCCTGCAGAAGCGTGTGAGGTGCCCAAACTTTTCTTTTAGTGACCTGTGCACTACTCTGATCCCCAGTTTGACACACTTGCGAAGATCCTGATACTTTTGTCTGAGCTGGCTCCCATTGCTAGATTCGAGCCTCATTGCTATTAACTCACACTCCTATATCAGGAGTGAGAATAAGGAGATGGAAATGATCTAGCAAACACCCGCTGACTTTTTTAGGAGATTTATATAAGTGAATTTGTGTGTTGTAAAGCTGTCAGGAGGAAGAAACATGCAGATCTGAGGAGCCAGGCATTGCTCCACCATACTAGGCAAGCTCCTGTGCCATACCCGTGTCACTGGCAGGTTTGGAGGCAGGACCCAGCTGTGGTCTCCTATGCTCTTCTATTTACTTGCCTGGGCAACTGACGCTCCCCCAGCTGACTGTGCAGAAACGGGCTGGCTGTTCCTCAAAGAGCTTTCTGAACTCATCATTGCAGGGGCTGCATGTGGGAAGAAATTCACTTTATCCAGACTTTCCACCCCTCAGTCCCCAAAAGAGCACAAGCGAGTACACCTCTCATTCATGCCTGCATAGCATCCCTCTCCTCTTGCTTACATGGAAAATAGTACCAGAAGCGCATTTGTGTATTTTTAGCTACTTTTAATTGAAGTAGCAGCTGGAAACAAGGAGGAGAGCCAGCACCATCTTGCCAGCCAGCTCTTCACAGGCGTCCAGCAGCTGCCACGCAGCCCTGCGTCCACAGTCGCTTGGTGATACAAGAGAGGTTCGTGGGCACCAGGGGACACATTTGGGGCAACTCTGAGGAAAGACACAGAAGCCAGGAGCTGTAAATACTGCATGTCCTCCCATGAGCTCGTGAGCTACAGGTAGCTCAGGTTATTGTCCCTGCACTCTTCAGCCTCAGCAGCACAGCCAGCGCTTGTCTCCCATGCTGCTGGAGGCTTGACAAGTTTACAGCAATGAGACTCAATATTTACCACCTCTTGTGTTTGTTAGTGTTAGGAAAGCATCTCACCCAGAGATGCTTCCTCGACTAATCCATGTAAATGCTGCTCTCTTAATGAGGGAGAGTGATAAATAGGTGACAGGGAGACAGTGACAAAATAACAACGGGTATCACCCACCGCAAGAAACAAGAAGAGAAACCACACACTGCTGTCAAGAGATCAGGAAATACAGTGGGTTTAGAGAAGTAAAAGAAGAAAAGTCAATGAGTGGACATCCAAATGACCCTGAGACCCAGGGAGAAGTTCAGCTGCTGAATTCTTAATGGACAGCATGTCATTCTCCTTCACTGGTGGTTTCAGCAAACATCATAGAATTCCTTGTGGATGAAATTCTGCCTAATGTACATGAATTTGTGTGCATGCTATGAGGACTGGAAACCAGTCAGGCCATCTCTCCCTGTTTGCAGCCCACCTGAGGAGGGTTAGCAGGGCAGGACGTGGAGGGCAGGGTGCAGGCTGCCGGTGGGTGCACTGTGCAGGGTCCTGCTGGCTGCCCAGGGGGCTCACAGCCTTCCTGGGGTGAGACGGGGTGGAAAATCAGGTCTGTGGGGAGGGATTTCTGCTGCAGCCTGCTTCACTGATCTTTGTTTCTGAAAGCAAGACATGCTTCTGTTCACATAGCAAAGCAACACGTGGATTCCACCGTGTCTTCTTTGGCCTGATGTCAAGAACTTAGTCGAGAATCAACACTTTGATCATCTGATTTTTATGCAGAAAGGCAGCTAGGCTAAAGGAAACAGACCCTAAGGCACTTCCGTGCCCCCAGTCATAAGAAGTCTCCCATCACAATAAAAATTGCACAACTTTCATTGAAGACATAAAAATCTATAACCTCTCTAAATAACAAAACAGGCCGATTTTCTTAGAAATCCTCCCTTTGCTTGAACTGCTTCCTCACACAGGTCTGCCTCCAGAATAAGTAGGGCTGGAGACACAGCAGCAAGTCTGTACCCCTTCCCTGAGTGGTGCCAGGCCCTCGGGCTCTCTCCATCCCAGCCCCTCAGCCCTGGGTGACTACCAGCTGAGACTGTGAAATCTGCACTTGACACTGTGCTAAATTCATGCTTAGCAGCCGCTGCACAGAACAGAGGAACCCAGTTAACTTTCAGGACGCCAACTGGAGGGCTGGCTCTCATCCCAACCCTCTTCATCTTCCTCTGTTTCAGCGTGAAAGATCCATGAGAGAAACCTTTGCCACCGAGGATTTGTCAGCTTGCCATTTTTATTCCCATGTAAACACCTCCTACAACCATTGGATTTAGCGGCTGGCAGGAATAGATAATGTCTGAAAGGCAGGAACACGGAGCAGGCTGGTAATTAGGAAAATCCAACTCCAGCCGAGGAAACATGCTCTGCAGGAAAAACATTTGGCAGCGCAGGAGGGGGCTGCACATCTGGCGAAGGCAGGCAGAAGGCTAGCCAGCATACAGCTTCAGGAAACGTCTGGGCGAGCGCAGCCTGCAGATGGGATTTGGGCTGTGTCTTGAGTAAAGTAGATCCTAGCTAATCTGCGCTCCTTAGCCTATGTGCCCTGGAAAACCCACAAGGAAATTCATATACATTCATGTGGCTTTTTTTTCCCCCTCCTTTGCAGAGGCTTTTCTCTCTCTGTGTTGCTGCTGTGATTTCCTGTGCTGCTCTGGCTTGTTTGGGGACACCCACAGCAGCTGCAGTGAGGGGACAGCTGACAGGTTGTGATCCTTTCTTGCTGTCATAAGGTACCAGGTTTGTTTCCTCCTTGTACTGCCCAAGTCAGGCTTGGCATGGGTCCTTGGGAATGGTCTGCAAGCGCAGCACCTCAGCATCACCCCGCTCAGCCACCAGCAGGCAGGGCAGAGAGGGGACCTGGGAGGAGGTGGTGGTATCTTTGGTTGTCCTTGGAAGTGGGGGGGCCCTTGGACGCCGTATAAGCCAGCCAGCAATGAGAGCTCTGCCCAGTGCAGCTTTGCTGTCCATCCAAACCCCCAACCCTGTGAGCGCACACCATTTTCCCTGCTGAGGAAGAGCATCCCTGCGGAGCTGCTGTGCCCTGGACAGGAGGTGCCAGAAATGGCTCCTATTTGCACCCATCGGGCTGGCAGCAGCTCTGGTTTGTGCCTGTGTCACACATCTGAAAAGGGTCTGGCAAATTGTTCAGGGACTTGGTACACCTCCCCAAACATGTCCTTGGGACTGGGTACCCACCCCATCACAAAAATCCTGGTGAGAACATGTGTAATCATTCCTGACTGCTCTCCGGGCGACCACCTATTTCTTAGCTGCACTCGGTGCCATTCTCTGCTGTGACATTAAAGGTAGCGGAGCTTTTATTGCTGGTAGGGATGTGATGAGCATGAAGCATCCAGCTGGACTCCTTATGTTTGCAAAATGAGTAGGTTCAATCTGGAAACAATTTGGACGAAAACAAATGGGAATCATTGCAATGGCTTGTATCCAATTTTACCTTGAAGGGGAAAATGCCCTTTGTCAGTTTTGCATGGTTTAGGGGAAGTATTCCCAGACACACCTCTGAAATAGGGTGGTAAACATGATAATCTAAGGACTAACAGCCACAATTAATTCCCTCTGCAATTTCTAGTAGTTGGAGAGGCTTTAATCTAGCAGGATATATCCATTTCGAGGCAATTTCCTTTATTATTCAAGCTTGCAAATTGCCTTTTCCTATTGGTCTCCAATGCAAGTCTTTCAGAGTTTAACCCATCTGCAATTTTATAAAGTCATTAGTTTTAATTAATAGATAAAGCTCCTCCATTATTCTCAAAATTAACTCCCACTGAGAAGAAGACACAGAGCCAATACGTGGTTGTGTGTATTCACCAGGAAATTCTTTTGAAATGCTGTGATTAAAGGCAGAGAAAAGGATTTGGGCTTTATTTGGTAGATAAATGGAAACACAGAGCAAAGCGTTCTCGCCAAATTCATAGCAATCTCAGACGCGCGATGACTTTGCGGCCTGAATGTTTTGTGTTCTCCTCTTTCTGCATGCCCACAAAGAGTGACCAGTGGGTGACGCCTGTGTGTCCGCGGGAGGCGGAGGGGATGCAGGCTGGGAGTCCACATGGGCAGTGGAGCTTCCAGTGCCAGCCGGCGGCGAGGCACGCGGTGCCATCCTGCCGGGCTTCTGACCGACAAAGTAGGTGAAATGTCAGACGTTTCCTCTGAGGAAAGTGTGCTGGGAATGGCAGTGACCTTTGTCTTGGGAGCACTGCTGAGCTGCCTCTCCACTGCTCCCCACCGCTGGACCCTTGCCACCAGGCTGAGCTTGATCTGGGTACAGAGCAGCTTCGCCTCTGCGGTCTGAAGGTACAGACAAACCCTTGAGAAGAAAGAGGAACTGGAACAAGGATGGATTGACTGAAGATAAATCATCAGGTGGCCAAACACATCACCCTCAACCTGGAGCTGCTTTCTTCACTGAGTATATGTAAGCTGGGATGTGTGGGAGTGCTTCCATTTGGTAGTCCACCCTGGACAGAAGCTGTCTGTGCAATTTTTCTCTCTCCTCTGTGCTGGTTTGGCAGTATTTCACCCCAGGAAGCCAAACCACAGGTACAGCTGAGTAGCAAATAGCTTTCCCATCCTATAAAAGGTCCTGAGCTTTGAAGAATTCAACCCTGCTCTTAAAAGGGGACAAAGTCTACCAATTTGCTCCTTTGTTCAGCGTAAACCAATGATACAAGAACATCCTGAACATGATGGGATTGGTTGTGCCTCTGGTAGGATGAGGCTGGAAAACTCAAGTGGTGCAGGAAGGCTGGGGCAGAGCTACAAGAGCAGCTGTGGAGCGAGGGGACCATCTCTACTCCCGCACTGGTACAAGATCCTGCCTGACATCCACGTTCAGGAGACAGGCTGACCTTGCCACACTAGTGTATGAATTCACGGGCAAAGAATACAGGAAAACAAATAAATGCCGTGAGGCTTAAGCGGGAATTAATTCTGCAGAGCAAAAGGCAACACGGTGATGACAACTCAGCTGACAGGGCTGAACTGTGAGTGGCAGCGTCGTATCACTTCGGGCTGAATGCGGCAGTTCCAGTTCAAAGCAGAAGTCAGTGGAGCTGTCAGCAGCTTTGGTGGGATAAAAAATGGTGCTCTGCAATTTTTATGCTCCATTAAATGAATACAAAGAAGCACCTGGGCTATGGTAAATCAAGATAAGAGCGGTGTAAGAAACGGTCCTCTGTGACACAGCGGGGAGAGGATGCAAAGCGGTAGTTTGCAAATGTGTGAATTTCCACTGAACTGAAGTCGCTGTCGGCTCCTCAGGTCCTTCCCATTTCTATGGTGGCAAAATTCAAGGGCAGTTGAAAGGGATTGTATTAGTCAGAAAGGACTGGCTCAGAAAGAAGCTGCCTCTTCTCAGCAGCTTGCAGATTCCCTGACATTACTCAAAAGACACAAAACCACGGCTCTGCCCCAGTGAATGAGGTGTGATGTGCCTGAGCCGAGCTCCCAGCCGGCAGTGCTGCCTGGGGCTCGGCTCATGGGGCTGGGAGCAGCTTTCGGAAGCAAACTAGGGCTGCTGGTTGGAATACACTCTTCCTTGCCTCTCTGGGGATGGAAAAGGGCAGTGGAAGGTGTCCAGGAGTTGAATTTCTTCACTGCAGTGCCTCATCCTCTGAGTCACTGCCATCCTTTGACTCCCACTGGCTTTAGTGAGTGTGACAAAAAGCTGCTTACATGGACGTGGGGCAATGTGAGGGCAAAAGTGTTTCCCAGACTCTACAGATCCCAAAATACGTGATTTCCCATGCGATGGCCTTTCCTAGGCCTTGCCAATGGTGGTGAACAGGGCTGGGGTGCAGATCCTGGCACCTGCAAGCCTGAGGGCTTGCCCGAGTGTGACACCCCTTGCTCTTGTAAAGAAGGGGAGAGATGGTTTCTGAGAAGGGTGGGCCACTAGCGCTGTGGGGTTTGCAGGATGTAACGAGCAGCTGCAATCACATAAAAAAATTAGAGCTGCTTAGCATGCTCCTGGGGTTAGCGGGATGTGGCAGGGGGATGCTAGAGCAGGCGCAGGGGAGACGTGTCTCATCTGACGTGGAGGCAGGACATCTCACAGCAACAGCACGCCCCAGTGTAACAAGGAATGAGGTGGGTTAAGGCTTTCCACAGGTCAATCTGTCAGCACTCACAGGAGGTTTTGCCATGCTCGTGTTGGACGTGGACACCGATGCAATGCCTCGCTGCTCTTGTTTCTGTGCTGTCCCATTGCTCCTCAAATAGCAACCAGAGATATCTGGGACATAGCAGAGGTCTGGGACATACAGGAAATAATGTATGGTCCAGGGTCTTCTGTAGAACTATAGGAGCTTATATGTAAGCTCGGGCAAGCATAGTCTGACCTCTTAGGAGGCACAGGGGCCACTGTCCTGGCTCTTAGGAGGTTGCGAGTGCCTTCCATCACTGTTCTGAGCCATTTGAGCTCGTGGAAGGCATTCACCCAGTGCTGAATACCATTAAACTGGGCTGTTTCCTTGCTGTGCCCTCATTTCCAGAAGATCAAAAGCTCAATCACGTCCTGCAGTGCGGGTTGCATTCATTGGCTATTTCAGATGAGTTTGCCAGAGCCCAGCAGCTCCCCGAGTCGCCCTGAGTGATGAACGCCATGAGGAGGGCTAGTCATGCAGAACAGACGGGGAAGACGTGTGATCTGCAAGGAGCCAAGGGTGCCCAAGGAGCTTTGGGGCTCTAAAAGCACACACAAGAAAAAAGAAGGAATACTTAATCACAGCTCCACAAGGTGCTGCCAGGAACCAGGGAACAGAAGGAGCCCTAATGAGGGTGTCACCCATCAGGAATTAGAGAGCTGGAAATGGCTTTTTCTGTGACTGCCAGACCCCATGTGTGAGCTCGGATGGGCCAAAGCAGAGATATTAAAGCCCTGTGGTCCTACAAGCAGCTTCCACTGGGTGAGCTCCCACATGGGGCTGGTTTCAGCTGAACCCCTGTTGCAGTGTGGATGCACCACGCTGCTCCTCCTGCCCCCAGGCTCAGGGTTCAGAGCAAGTCTCGGGTACAGAAGGCATCTGCACTGAGGAAATTAAGGCCAAAATCTCCAGCTATAAATAAGAAATGTGAAAATTTGAAAAACAGCCAGCCTGCAGCAGGTGTAAAGTGGCATCAGCAAACCTGGAATGCTTTACACCGCGGAGGATCTGGCCCTCGGGGTGTTCTCTGAATGCACAGTGCTGGGGAGGTTTGTGCTGGGCCTATAAATAGCACCAACAGGAAGGAAATGTAGCTAATATCTGGGTTCTCAGAACTCAAAACCCAGTGGTTTTATTTTTAACATTCTTAATAAAGAATGGTCCATGGTGATTTTCTCTGCTGACATTCAGCCTCTGCTGCCATGTTACCTCTTCTGCCCCTCTGCGGAACACTTAGACCCCAAAGCCTGTTGTGAAATGGCCTCCTGCACTGCAGGGACAAAACCACGATGCTCAGAGCACTCAGCTCTCATCAGGGAGAATCAGGCTGGGGAAAGGAGGCCAAGATATGCAAGTGTCCAGAAGGAAAGGATGAGAACTAGTGAAATAAAGGATGATGTTGAGGATGCAGAAGCCCTCAGACAAGTGCGGGATGGGGCAGAGAGGCATCATCTCTCCTTGGACTGTTTTTCCATATCACTAACCCCAAGTATCCAGACTTATTTGCCTGTTTCTGCTATGTCCTTCCTTCTGTCTTATTGCAAGAAAGGATTTTCTCAGAGGCATTGGGGGCTCCCTTCATGCTTGATTTTTAGCATATGCATGCTTTGAGTTTTTAAGCTTTGTGAATGCCTAGAACCTTATTTTCCCCCAAGAAAGCCAAGGTCCTGATGCAACTTTTCTGTCACTGTAACTGAGGCCATAGTCCCTAAACAGCAAGGATATCACAGGCAGGTAAACAATGTCTTTAAATGCCTCCAGTACCTCTCAAAGCAGTGATATTATTCCTGCTACATTTTTAGCTAGGAAGCTTTTCTCAAACACTTGGCATATGCCTTCTTGGCTAGAAACCATGGCTGGGAATGGCTGTGCCTCTGCAGTTGCTGTAGTTTTATGCTAGTTGTTGCCTGTGTGTTGTCACTGACCTTATGGTGATTAGATCAGATATTAGGAGGAAATTTTTCACTATGAGGTTGGTGAGGCACTGGATCAGGTTGTCCAGGAAAGTTGTGGATGCCCCATCCCTGGAGGGTTCAAGGCCAGGTTGGACGGGGCTTGGAGCAACCTGGTCTAGTGGGAGTTTTCCCTGCCCAGGGCAGGGGGTTGGAACTAGGTGATCTTTAAACTCCCTTCCAACCTAAACCGTTCTGTGATTCTATGATTCTATGTGTCTAATCAGTGAGACAGAAGCTGAAGGGTAATAGAGTTCCTGCATGCTCACCTTAGAACGCTCTGCCAAGTGCATTATTTATACATCAGAATAATTTCTGAGTCTTCCTATGCTTCACAGCTCACGCTCTTCCTTGGTCCCAGTCTCTAACCATGCCTGGCCAAAGATTTCTCTTGTACCTCCAAAACTCAGCTTCGCTTTCCTCATTGGTAAAGCAAGAGGAATTGGGAAGGGCAGACCACAGCCTGGCATTTTGGGAAGCCCTTGGACTCTCTCGCCCACACATACCCCAGAAGCTACAGCTTCCTTTGTGGGCTGGAGCCGTCTCTGCATGCACATTTCTCACACACTCACACCGTTTTTGCTCTTCTTCACCCAGCCCCTTGCTGACAAGGTTATTTTTCTAAGCAATAGCAAATGGTTTTCTTCACCCTTCTCAGCCAGAGGGACAATGAGGAGAGCAAGAAAGCATTTTGTCACGAGGAAGATGTCTTTCTGGGAAACCCAGCGGCAGGCTGAGCCCTGCACACTCCGCTCTGGTGCAGCTCGTGGCACCTTGCTTGGCCACAGCCACGGGGGCACTTCTGCATTGACCGGGGTCTGAGACACAACAGGACACACATGCAGCCTAGTCGTGCCAGCCCTTTGGAAACCTCCACCCTGAAGTCCCTGCACCCTGCCTAGGGCCAGATGACCTCCAGCTTTCAGCTGTCAGCCCCAGGGAATGTACTAAGTTGGGAGTTCTTGAAGATGTGATGTCCTGGGCGCCTACTCACTGGAAACAGCCCTGGGTGAAGAATGGTCTGCGCTGCGGTTTGGATTTGTTCTCCCCTGTTTGGGCTTGCGTGAGCTTGCCAAGCTGCAGCTCGGACTGTGGACCAAAGCTGAGCTCCCTGGGAGCTGTATATCAGAGCCTCTTTTACAAGGATCTCTGGAGACGATCTCATGTTATCTGTGTTGTCCCTGCTACCTAGCAGGGCTGGTGGAAAACAAGATTGTTAAAGTAGCTTTGACATAAGCAAGGCAAAAATACCACGCTAGAGCATTTTCCTTTAGCTGCCTGAGACTACTGGCTGCTAGGAAACGATAAGCCGTGGGCCAAGCTTGCAGTCTGTCTGTCCCCCTCTCATGGCTCCGGTGAGAAAGAAATAGCTAAATCCTGATCTGAGCCCGAGCTGGGTGTCAGCCTTCAGGTGGGAGAGACATTAGTAGGACTGGTCTAAACTGCAGAACATAGCCAGGGTCACTCAAGAAAGAGGGGAAAAACACGGGTAAATAAGAAGGAGATTGCTGTGCGAGAAGGGCTCCAGCAGAAGGAAATGTGAGCCTTCCTGCCCGTGCAGCGGCGGGCCAAGAGGCTCTGCCCCTCGGAGCGAGGCAAACTGCCTGATAAAGCTGCCCAGCAAAGCCCTTTCTCAGTGTAAATATAAACTCAGTCTCACCTTTCCATAATAACTAAAAAGTTTGTCAGTCTCTTCAGTGTCTCGTTGGCTCCAAACAATGAGAAACGGTTGTGCTGTTTGATTATAGCCGAGCTGCTCATAGCAGCACATGATGAAACTCAGTATCTTCGTAGAAAGGCTTGTTCCCCAGGAATAACGCTGTGTCCTGGCTTCAAAATGAGAAATCGCAAAGATGAAGGGATAGGGGAGAAGCTCCCAAAAAGTCCAAGTGCAGAAGACAGGATGTTGGCAGGCACTGTAGCACCTTGTAACATTCAGTCTCATGGGGAAATGGGAGGCAAGAGGGAAAAAAGCAAATTAAAAAAAAAAAAAAAAACCACCAGTGAAAAGCTGGCAAGGTTTAAGAATCTATTAAAGTCAAATAAGTATCACTCAAAGCATGGAAATCCAGCCCAAGCACAGCCAGCTCTAAGGAAGTCTCATTGGCAGCTCAACTGTAAGACAAGAATGAGGTTGTTTACTTGGCAGCAAATTGTACCTCTCAGGATATTCTTTTCAAGTAATAAAGATGAAGAAATTGTCTAAAATGGAAGTAACCAAAGAAAGGAGTGCTATTAACAGTTCATGTCTTGGTTCAGCAAAGGCTTCCAACCAATGTGAGAGCTCCCGTGGATTGGACAAGCTGGATTACCCTTATGAGCAGGGTCTGTTTCCCCAGACGTTCACGGGGTGTTACATCAGCTCACAATTTTACAGATTTTAAAGTCGGAAGAAAACATGATTGTCATTTGGTTTTCGGCGTAAGGCATGAAGTTTCACAAGACACTTCCAGTTTTGTTCCCTTATGCTCTGGTTACACTGCAGCAGAAGTTTTCAGGCTGAGGGCTGCAGATCGCTGGAGCCCACAAAAGGTTACTGAGGAAGGCAGCTTCACTCATTCTTCACAGCAAACCGCATATGTGAAATTGATAAAAAAGTCTCTGTCTTCACTGGGAAATTTTTAGCTGTCCATAAATGAAAACAGTCAAAAAGCACTTGGAAAGACATCAAAGTTTAAGCTAAAGGCCAAATATGGTTAGTTTTCTTTATAGCTATAAAGGGTGAAGTAGCTGAGGCGCGTACAAGGACAGACTGTCGCTAAGCTCTCTCAGAAGACCACATGGTGGCAAAGTGCCTGTCTTTGGCCCTAGGATTCGCCTGAGAGGAAACTGGGGATTAGACCTATGAAGACTTGTTAGCTTTATGAATCGCTATATAACCCCCAAATTGATATGGCATGAGAAGGAAAACCAAGTGTGATTTCTATAAAGTATATCTGTGCTCCTCAAATCTACTATAATTATTTGACTATGGTGATAAAAGCATGGATACTGGAGAAAGATAAATCCTTTGGATTTCAAAAATTAAATTAGTCAGGCCAGGAAAGATATTGATAAACTTCTAAAGGATGTCAGACGCTCAGATGAATAAGCAGCACAATGTCATATCTTGTGCCAAATAGTAGGTCACATTGGAAGGAATGGGTTGAACACCTCGTACAGTCAGAGCATTGCTGAACTCCAAATTAAAGGTACCCATAAAGGGAATGATCTAGGCATATGCAGACAGCTAAATAAAGAGCAAAGCTCTCCGTGCAGCTGCAGCCTGAAGAGTAAACAAAATGTTAGCATGCCTAAAGGTTGGGGTAGGAAATATCGGGCTGCTACTGTATAACCTGATGGAGCCCTGACCTCTCTAACCTTGCTTAGCTCCGATTATCCAGTCCCAGAAAGGCACACACTGAAAATGTTCGGAGCGTGAGGAAACCTCCTTGTGAAAACAAACTGAGAAGATTGGGACTGTTTGTCAGGGTTCTGAGTGCACTAATAGGCCTTGGGTTTAGGAAAATGAAGAGCAAAGAAGGAATACAACAGAGGCATATTTGGAAGCAAGCTAATTTATCTTTTTTATAAATATAAGGCAAGAGAGGAACCCACAGAATCAGAGCAATGTATTTTAAATTGATAATAGGCTTTTTATATGGCAGTTCTCAGTTAATCTGTGAAACTCACTGTTGCAATATATCATAGGGGCCAAGAAGGATGAAAAATCAGGTTTCTTCAAAACTTCCACACTATATTGAAATACTGATGGTGTGACCTGGGGAATACTTTACAACTTTCCTAATTTTGCCAGGAGTGTGATGATCTTGCAAGTATTGAAACTCTGATCCCAAACATGCGATGGCATTTGCAGTGTAATTCAGTGTAATTTGCTGTGGAGTTCACGCCGTGGGTACTCAAGGCTGGGAGCACAGATGAGAGAGGAAGGCGCCTCTCAGGTCTCTTCTCACCTGAGACTCCTGCGAGGAGCTCTGCCAGCGAGACTCCCTCTGATTAGGATTAATTAGACCATTGCTATTTGCCAAACAATTTATCTACCTGGTCAACTTCCTAGGCCTAGGAGCCAGTGGCATGCCAAGAAAGTGCCAGCTCTTTCACCAGGAGCTCCCCACCAGCATGAATGGAAAGGCCAAGCATCAATCAGCCGTTCACGCACTGTCTGTTGTGACATCTTTCTGCAGAGAGCGCAGCAAAAGCAGCAACTGTTTATACATTTGAAATGTGCTACTGTCTAAAACATCTAAATGCAGCCTTGGAATTGCATATCACCACTTTGTTTATCTCTTTTCTCTATAAACACACCCCGCATAAAGCCCCCTCAAACTGGAAACTTTTCTGAACAGCTTCCAGCCTGACCAAGATCTTTATGTGACGTGTCCGTGGATGAGAGCTGAGGAAGCTTAAGATCAAAGTACCGTTTAGGGACAAGGCAGAGCCAGCTCTGTGACTGTAAAGAGCTTTTTGCAAACATGCTACAGGCATGAAGTCTGAGGAGAGATTTATGGTGTACCGGTATATGATACATGGATCTGGTGTTTAAGGGAGCTGTTGCTTAGCATCCCTGGTCTCTGTGGGATGTACCTGAATTCCCCATTTCCTGGGGTCGGAGCAATTTTTCATGTGTCCTTGGGGGAAATTCAGGGAAGTGATGGTAAATGGAGTCAACCCTAAAGAAGACCAAGAGAGTTGTGAGAGCTTGGAGAAAGGAAGGGAATTGCTGGAGTGCTGGAGTGAATTCACAGCGCGCTGCTCACTGTTTCACTTCAATCCACGCTCCTCCAGATGTTTGTCTATAAAAGGTTCATTCAAGCTTCATTTCTTAGTTAAAAGGGTTGATAACAAAGATCTTTATCCTTGAGCTGGCTACTATTCTGATGAGCAAAATAGACAAGCGCTGCCAGAGAAGAGCCTGTTCTGTGTGCTATATTTGTAGCTGTGAGAACACAAAAAGATATGCCTTTGGAATATAATTGCCTGATTTCTCAGATGTCCTTCTGGATCCTGGCCTGGCAGCTAATTTTCCTATCTCCAGTTTTAATCTCCAGATTATTCCAGTTGGGTACCCTGAGTTTTTGAACACAGGCACCGACGCTGCGAGCTCTTACTGCTCTGAAGAAGCATAGCCTCAGAGTATTATTAATCTCTGAAGCTCTTTTGCTGCAAATGGGGGAAGGGACGGAGGAGGCTGAATGGCTTCTTGTACCTGGTGCAGGAGCTGAATGATTTGGGGAGTTTGGACTGAGCTTCACCTCCCTAAAGCAGAGATGTGGCTTTCTTTAAGGCATCAGAGAGACAAGGCTCTTACAAGCGTACAGTTGGAATCCTGCATACAGCCCATTCCAGAGGCTCTGTCTCCTGAGGATCATGGGTGAGATGTACACGTGGTACAATGCCCTGTCCCCAGCCACCGCTTTTTGGGGGGAGATGGACACATAGCCCTGTTTAGAAAAGAGCAAGTGACCACATTTGAGCCCCAGCACATGCTGTTTCTCCTCCTACTGTGTTGTATCGTAATTCCCCAACAGCCAGCCCAGGCCTCGTTTGCCCATCAGGCAACCAGCACCCACAGGTGTGGGCAATCCTCACAGCAGCTCCTCCCTTCTATCAACTTCGTGAAATGTCCCAAAGCCCAAGAGAAACCTTCTGGGTTTGTTTGTTTGCTTGCCCCAGCAGAATACAAGGCTTTCTGCCTTCTTTCTTCCCTTTTTTTGTTGTGAGAAAAACAACAGCCGAAGGGAACCGGACAAGTCCAGCTGAGGACCCAGATGTGGCCGTGGGGACAGAGCGAGCTGGGGCTGTGCACATGAAGAGCTGAGGCAGCGCTTTCCCCAGCCCAGAGCACTGAAGAGGGGCCAGAGTAAATGAAACCTATGGGTTGAAAAATGATGCTGAGAAGACTGGTTAGCTGTCTGCATTACATGGTGCTGGGTAACGGGGGCTGATCACACGCTGGGCAGGCGGTGAGGAAACCTCTCCCTCCTGCAAACAGATTAGGTGTCTGCTCCCGATCCAGTGTTTTTCCACTTTGCATGTCGCCAGCTCCCAGCAGAAAGCGTAAAGGAGTGGACGTGAGCAGAGAGCAACAGCCAGGGAACCTCTGTCTGTGGGGAAGAGTTCGGGGTACCAAGTTCAGGCCATCACGTTCACTCTCACTCTGCAGCTCCCAGCTAGGAGAGCAGCCAGGAAGAACTTGTTCTCCCAGGATGAGCCAGGAATGAAGATACAGGGGAGGGAGATGCAGTGATGACAGAAGAAAAGACATTAAATACTGGCAGCCTGCAGGAGTGGGCCAGGAAATCCAGCGATGCAGAAGTCTGCAGAAGGAAAGCAGCTGGAGGAGAGGGGCCCCAAGGTGGACATCTGGGAAGATCCGGAGGAGCATTGCCTGGAGTGTGTTGCTCCTTCTGCACAGAGTGAGATCCTGTGTGCCCATCACCTGGGGATGATCCCAGAGCACATGCAAAAGATGGCAGTTGAAGTGCAACCACACTGGAGATGCACTGGACTGACATGCTAGGGATGTGCTCCAGACTGGTCAGACTGGGGAGGTGCACCATGAATCCCATTGAGACTGCCACCAAATGTTAACTCCTGCCCAGTCCCTTGGGAATACAGAGCCTTGGGGCTGTGTGGGGTCTGGTCCCGAGGCAGCGGAAGCTGTGGTGGCAAAAGCACAGCTGTGCTTCTCCTAATTGTGCCTAACTCTGACGCATCCACCCCAGGAGTGGGGCTGTGTCTCTGCACTCTCCGTGGCTTTTCCCTGTAGCGTTTAATGTGGGGCATGAGACTTTTTGCCGTCCTGAATTGCTTTTCAGGCCTAGAGAGTTGAAGGAGCATTTAAGGCTCTGAATCTCCCGTGAGTTGCTGGCTCCCAGAGCATGGCCAGGGCTCGCTCAGTGGGAGCTGACCTTCGAGGCTCCGAGGTTTAAGCCCTGGTGGCTCAGACTCACCATGCCACTCCATACAGGAGAAGAAAAGAGGGAGCAAAACAGGGGGAAAACACAAATGAACAATAAGATGTCAGCAGAGGAAGAAAGAGGAAAAAAATCTCCAGTGAATATATACGGAAAACAGGGCAAAGTGAAAAACAGATCCAAAGAAAATCTGAAAAATGGAGCGGAAAGAGAGTTCCCATGAAAACTGATTTGTTGTACAGGGCAAACTGTAGTCAGGCCACATTTGGGCCACATAACATAGGCTTTCTTCTAGCTACAAAAACAATTGCAAACCAAATACTGACTCACTTTTGGAAAAACAAAATCCACAAAACTTTCATTTACAGGAGCAGAAGGTCCCTGAGCTTTGGTGAGATCTGCAGATGTCAGAAAAATACCTTGCAGGGTTCAAGCGAAGCTTGTCCCAGCATGGCCAACTCCAGGGCTGGTAGGAGCAGGAACCGGGCTTGGCAGGAGGAGGAGGAGGGTTTGCAAAAGCCCAAGCAGGCAAAATGAGAGTGCAGCAGCCTCAGGAAAACAGACCCTCTCCCCTCTAGGGATCATGGTGACTGCTCTAAATGAGCCTTGCTGGGCCAAGCCTTGGTGTCCGGCTGTCTGTCCCTAAGGGGCAGCTTTGCAAAGCTCTTGGGATGGCAGCTGCCAGAGAGAGGTGGATATGCCCTCCCTGGGGATGTGCTTAAGGAGAACACGTCATTCTGTGGCTTCCCAGCATCTTTAGCTCAGCAAACACACAGCAAGGAGCTCTGGGGCTTTGCTGCACCGCTGTCGGAAACCTGCAGTGCTTCGCTTTGCTTTGCCGGAGCAGCGGGGTGGTGCCAAGCTGCCGCCAGCCGTACCCAGTGAGGACCCCGCCGGATCATCTGAAGGGGTCTTCTGCAACAAAAGAGAGGCCCAAACTCTTGTTTCAGCCTGACAGATGCAGGGACACATTCACAGTGAGGATGCAAAGGCAGGTGATACAGAAATAAATAACCTCTGCCATCAACCAAGTTTGCGCAGTGATGGGGAAAATCTGTTTTGGAGGAGCCAGGCGAGTTTTAATCAACACACCCTCCTTGCTGGGAGCGCCAGGCTGAGGAGCAGCAGAAATCCCTTGTGTTTGATCCCAGCAAAGCGAAATCTCTCAAAGCCTGGAGACCTGTTGCTGGTATTTTCAGGGCCACAAGCGCCCCCCTTTGCAGGTGACAGCTGCTCTTGCTGGCCAGCGGAGAGTGGCCAGGGGAAGCTATTAATTTGTTTTTCCATTCAAGTTTAAAAAAAAATATGTTTTCTTGTAACCATGACCAAGAAAGGAGGCAACAGCACAAGGCAAATAAACAGTCATTAATGTGCCTCAGAGATATGTTTATGCTTCGTTCCTGAAAAACACAGCCTCTCGGCACTGCAGCGCTCTGGGCTAGAATTGGGGAAAGGGTGAGAGCTGGGGAAAATAGCCCAGATGGAGCAGGGAGAGAGCCACCGTGAGCAAGCGTGGAGTCACATCCAGCCAGGGAGAGGTGTCGTGCAAGAGGGCAATGGTCAGATGTGAGGTGGCCATTCTGCTTTCCCTTCGGTTTGATGGTTGGAGCTTAACAAGGGGCTCCCGTGCATCCCCAGCATCCCCTGCCGGAGAGTAAAACCCTTATGAGTTCACCCTGAACAGCCATCCTCATAAAAGAGGAATGTGTCATCTTCAGTAGGAGTGAAGTCCAAGCTTGGAAGGCTCTACAATGTTTAGCCGGCATTTTATCTTAACTTCCCACTCCCGCTCAGAGCCTGGATGCCTCTGGCCTCTATCACAGCGGCAGAGAGCTCTCCCCGCAGGCAGGACACGTGCAGTCCCAGCTCCGTGACCCGAGAGCAGGTGTGAAATGGCCGAGCCACCCCCCAGCACGTCACTCTCCATGTCCCCAAACAGCGAATGTGCCAGGGAAAGACGGTGAGCGCGGAGACCCGGCTGGGCTGAGGGCAGGGACGAGGGATGCGTGGCCGGGGACACAGGCGTGACCTGAGCGAGTTTCTGGAGCGAGTCCCGTTCGCAGTGAAACGCTCTGCTCTGCACACCCTGATTCCCCGTGCCGGGACCCCGTCGGACAATATTTATCCCCTTGGAGATTAAGTGATAAACGGTGACGTCTGCAGCTCTGGTCTGTGTAACCTGAGTTGTATAAAACCCACCCTACAAAGCCGGGCTGAGATTTGATTCCTTCCCAGGCTTGTTTGCAGCCCTCGCCTGGCTCGGGCGCTGCCTGCAGCACAGCACGGGCAGGTGCTGGGCATCGCTGCGCAGGCTCGGGGGGGCTCTCTTCCACGGCATGGGTGCAGAGGACACACGAAGAAGATGGTTTTGCTGAGCTGTGGGAGAATCTGTCGCTGCACTAGGTCATTTCTGAGGGCCAATGTTCCCAATGACTGGGTTTCTAATCCCCAAGGGGAATTGACAGAGGGATTTGGAAAGGCCGGTGCTGGATCATTTTGGAAGAGCTGTGATGGTTTGTCAGAGAGGCAAAAATCATGGTCCTAACCCGCAGCATTCATCAAACAGCTCTGCATTTCTCCTAGGAGACACTGAGCCCCAACCTGCTCTAATTCCCCTTAGGTCAAATCTTCCCCTGAACTGTAGTGTTCCTTCTCTGGACACAAAACCTCCCACTTCCTAACCTAAATCCACAAAGCCCTCTTTCCATACCCTGCTGTTGTGTTTCAGTGACAAGTAGAGTAATCCCCGCTCATGAATTATGTTTATAGCATGCTTTTGGATCTTACAGGATGAAAAGTACTGAAACAATGACAGTTATTATTTTTCCCATCAGTTCAGAGCAGTGAGTTCAGTCCCCTTTAGGAAACACTTCTCCATAATTAGGAAAATGTCACGGTGACTGTTTATCTTAATCAGCGAGTCTAGAACTGTGAATGCTGTGAGGGCTACAGGCTCCCCCTGAGACAGGCTGAGCTTTTCTGAGCTCCCTGGGGAGATTTAGGAGAGAGCAGGGGATGGAGGGAGCATCATGTAGCGCCGCAACTGGGTCCTCAGCTCGCCTGCTGGCTGTGGAAGAAGGCGAAGGCAGATGAAACTGCTTTGATGCCGCTCGCCTAGCAAGGGTGGTGCTTAGCCCGTCCCAGAGGTAAAAGTCCTGCTTGGCTCTATGGCTCCGTGTCCCTGAGAAGCAGCCAAACTCACGAGCTTTGTTGCCATAGTGGACGTGTTTGTTTATGTCACGCATTCAGGAAAGCAAACTGAGAACAAAGTAAAAATAATGTGCTATATAAATGTGGGGGGGTGCTGTGTGCCGCTTTCGGCACCCCACCTCCAGCGCAGCCCCCAGCTGCAAGGTGGGTTCAACAGACAAAATCACAAAGAAGCTCAACTACTGGGTTTTAAACAGGAAGCTTTGAAGTTCACCTCCTTCTGCTCAGCAAACGCCTGAACTGCTGGTTGCCAGAGGCTGGATGGGATACTAGGGGAATGACCCACGGGATGCATGGCCAGTTTCTTGCTCCGTTTCCCTCCTTCTGCTTGCCGGCTGTCAGAGACACTGGCAGATGTGCAGCACACCTTTGGAGAGCCATTCTCCTGCTCTGAAACAGTCAATGAAGGACATTCCACGGCTGAGGCTCAAAATAGGCTTCAACCCTGGAACTCGCACAACCAAGAGCTGTCCCCATGGCGGCTGCAGCCACCTGCCTTTCTGTCTTGTGCTGTTGGCGGGTGAGTGGGTGTTTGGGGCCATTTCCACTGGTTGTTGCAGTGAATTTTTCAGGGGGGAGCTGGTTCTCTCCCACACGGGGACAGAGGTGTAGAGAGCCCAAGCCTGGTCTGGGGGTGTCCCACAGCCATGCCCGTGTTGTCCAAATGCTCAGGCATGGTTTGGGTCACCTCTGTGCCCCCTGATGATTATATAGAATCGGGACAGCCACACAGTGTAAGGGCAAAGATGTAGGTGGTGCAGTATGTCTGTACTGGTTGATAAAACATACGGCAAATGCATCAGGGTAGCAAAGGGACCACTAGAGGCCATGGCTACTGTTTGAGTGTCGTCTTAGTTGGGGAACGTGCCAGACTTGTGTTTCCTGTAACTGCAATTCTGTTTTTTGGGAGCTTTCATTAAAGCAATTAAGGGCCAAGAGCCACACCACTTTGGAGTCTTCAACCCTTCCTTCCCCCTGCAGAGCACAAGTCACCCTCAGGGACACCACTGAGCAGTGACAGGAGGTGGCTGGAGAAAGGCAGAAATATCCCAAGCAGACAGAATCATGCTTGGTTGGGGTTTTTTTTGGGGGGGTTTTTTTGGATTTGTTTTTTTTTTTTTGTGGGTGTCACAAATGGCTCCTGGAAGCAAAAGGTAGAAAAACAAGCCTGCAGAGCACACAAACACAAAAAAACAAATATGGGGACGCTTGGTTTCTAGTGATGAGAGGCTGGTGCTGCCGATGGGCTGAGTCATCGCCCTGGCCGGCAAGGGACACGTGGTGGGACGGGTGGAGGTGAGGAGATGGCAGATGCCTTCTCCCGACCAGCTGGCAAATGGCCTGGTGGGGAACGTGAGACCTTTCTAATTCAAGTTTGTGTGAAAAGGCTCTGGCCCTCAGGATGTAGCTCAGGGAACAGCCTGACCATGGCTACCTCGGGGACCCAGGGATGCTTGTGTTGTGCCAGGCACCAAGCCCAGTGCTGGATCCACATGCTGCAACACCCCAGTGGCTCCTATTTAAAGCTGTCCTGTGCCTCTATGCCAGCTCCTTGCTCCAGGATTGTTCCTTGGAGAGCCATTCCAAGGAGCAATCCCACCTCAGGGACGCATGATTCCTTGCCTGGCTGATGCAGATGTATTCAAACATGGTTTTGGCCCTTTTATTTTATTGCTATTTGTCAAACCAGGATAACCACTTCATTAAATCCAACCCTGCCTTGACAAAGCATTGGCAGGAAGACTGCAGAGATCAGCTTTGTCCCTGGGACAAGTTAATCTGCCTTCGGGCTGTAGCTGTTATGGAATAATAAAGCTCCCCTGCTCAGATGTGCTCTACAGAAGGTCACATCCTTTCCCAACACCCTCTACAGTAGCCCTGGGCTGTTGTGGGAGGGGAAGGGAGTTCCTCTCCCCACTAAGAGATGTGCTTCCAGTCCTCTACTCCCATTTCAGCATATTTCCCCTGCCCTGCCCTCCAAGCTTTCAGGCTGGTACAGTTTTTGGACTGGCTCCACTGCTGGATGAGTGTCAGCCCAAGACAAGCTCGCTGAGGCTGGATGGTTCTTGCTGGCCATTTTGTATATGTTCTTCAGGTCTTGCTTCTCCCCATCATGTGCATCCAGTCTCTGGAAGATGCTCCTGGGAGGGCTGGTGAACGGTACAGTTGTGGGAATAGCAAAGCCTGCAACAGGTAGCAACGTCCAAGGTGTGGAAGGGGCACTGCTGTCCTGGATGTGTTTGTATGGCTGTATGTTGGTGTGTATCTTTGGTAAAACTGGTCATAAACTGGTATTCGCTCCTGCATATCATATTGGTGAAAGAAAAGAAAACAAGCCATGATCTTGCTGAAGTTTGCTGTGGAAAACATCATCATTTCGTTGTCCAAACTGAAAGTTATTGATCAAAAATGCTGATATGGGGTTTTTTTGCCCAACCTTCCTGTAAATGTAAAATGCACCTTTCCCCTTGGAAAACTAACAACATTTATTTTAGCCAAATATCGATATTTTTTTTCAGTGGAAAATATTTCAGCAAGCACGTGCACTTTTCACTGCACGTTGAGATTTCATGCACTTGTTGAAGTGTTTTGCATTCTGATAGCCAACTGCTGATCTGATAAAAACTGGACTCCAAAGGAACTACAAGCTATGGCATGATTGTTGCAAGGAAGCTGCTGCTGCTATGACCCAGACCTATGACCCAGACCTACTCACTTTTTCTCTGTTTTCAGTAAGCAGCTTTTAAGAGCCGGGCTAATTTTCACTCTGCTCTTCACATGGCCTTGATTTGTTTCTCAGCTCTGCAACACATCTATCTCCTTTGCAATGCTACTACTTCTGCTTTGATCTGCCTTTGCAAAGTTTAATTGCCTGGAGAATAATTAATTTGAGCTTCTCTCCCCATTGTGTAACAGAAAAGCTTATAAGATCAGCCTGAGCTCTGGCACTGGGTTTTGTTATAGTCCCTTCCCTACACTGCACCTGACTGCAGTGGCACTGCAGCTCAGAGCTCCTGGCACCAGTCCCTTCTTCCCAAAGGAGACCTTTTGCTCCTCGCAATTAGGACAGGAATGACTGCAAAACTGCAGCTCCAGAAAAACCTCACATGCCGCTTCCACACCCTGGGGGTCAATACTCAATTTGGGAGGGGGAAAGACCTTCTTCTGACTGTGTTTCTGAGAAATGCGCCCTGGACCACCTTGAGGTGGATCACCATCCCTTGCTGGTAAGGTCCTTTCTGTGCAAACTTCCTCTGTGTCAACCTGTGGGCAGTTGGGGAGGGGACCGTTCGCTGGTCACAGCCTCTGAGGTGACTTGCACTTTGGTTCTACAGTGGTATGATGGAGCAGATGAAATTTTTTGAAAGTAGGAGGCAACAAACCCACATCAGGATCTTCCTACAGCTCTATGCCAGAAAAGTATTTTGTTTGCGGTTTGATTATTTCTCCCTTTCTTTTCTTTAACTTTGTCAAGGCTCAGAGGGGGACCTGGAGGCTGTCCTGAGCTCCTCCAATTACCAACATAGCCCTTAATTACCAGGGATGACTGTGCTGGGAACTTCACCTCGTGTGGTAGAAAAGCACTGCTTGTTGGCAGTGCAGCTGGCTGAGAGCAAAGCCTGAATGGGTGAACAATATCCTCAGTAATGAGAAGTCCACATAGCTGAAACCTGGCCAGCCCAGTGGGAAAAACGCTGACAGACTGGCTTGGATGTGACGGGCTGGACAGCCTTGGGCCACAGCGAGCAAACGCTGACACTGCTGATCAGATGGGTATTGCTGCAGGAATTAGGTCTAAGGGGTTTGAAGCAAAGCTGTGGAAGAGAATGCTTCAAAAACACTGCAATGCTGAATTTCCAGCTTTCTTGGATCTGACAGCAAATGTCATACGTACCCCATATATCTCCCATACATTTCCTGATCTAACTGTTCCAGGCTCCCAAGGCACCTCGAGGCATTTGCTACATACCCCAAAGCTGCCTGGGCCATCTGGAGAATCCAGACCCATGTGCTGCACTGTGCAGTGACTTTGTGATAGGAGAAGGTGACATGAGGACTACGCTGTCCCCTGTAATCACTTCAGAGCCTCTTAGACTCTGGAACGTCAGGGCTGGTTTGATAGGCACATTGGACACAGCTTCTACGTAGTCACATCTCAGGCCACAAGGGTGGTTGTGTTTGATCTTCTCGATGGAGGAGGTGGTCAGACCGAGATTTTTCTTTCAATGTCTTGCATAGCAATTTTTATTTGAGAACCCTTAAATTCTACACCATATTTAAGGCACTTGCTCCCAAGGAGTCACCGTGTCAGGAAGAAATGAAGACTGTAGAAGTGCAATCACCATTTTTCATCTTTGAAATACTGTCCCCAGCTTTGATGGATTTCTGATACTATCTGTGACTTAGGAACTCTGACTTCCTTCCTTCCAGAAGATAGTTAGGATGGTTGCTGTGAAAGTATGAAGATTTGGGGGACATTGGGTATGAAGGAAATGAGGACATCGAAGGTTCTTTCTTGAGCCTGAGTGAAGAACATGAGCTGGCTATCAAAGATACTTCTGGAGAATGGACTAATCTGTTTTATAAGGTTTTTTGGAGTGCAGTAGGGCACTTCTGCTTTAAAACATTTTTTCATTGTGAAGAACCCTGCCTTTTCTCAACAAAGTTGGTATTTCCATGAATATTTAAAGTTTAATGTGAGACAGAAGAAGTGGCAATGTACAGTCAGCTTGTGATTTCATCCACAGGAAATGTGATCATACTAGAAAACACATGTAACACATGTCGTTTCTTATTAATTATGCAGTACCTAATAAATTGCTAGACACAGACTGAGCTCAATTGTTTCATTTTCCCTGTGTACAACAGAGTGGAACTAAGCTCTGCCAGATTTGGGTTTCTTGTGTTTTAATTCCTCTGGGGGGAGCATGCGAACATTTCTTATCAGAAACTTGGAAGTAGAGTGAGAAATAACCCTTCACGCTTATCACTGACTCCTGGACCCTGATCAAAGGATATTCATTGTGGCATGAAGTTCAGTAATACCTGACTTTGAAGGAAACTTGTTCCCTGCCATGAGTTCTTCCATGCCTTGTTCTTGGATGCATTCTTTATCCCTGAATTTCCATGTCTTTATATCAAGGGCTTTCTTCTCTGTTTAGATTTATCCCTTACTCCAGGGAAATGCTTAACTTTGAAATTGGATATTTGTCCTCACTGGGACAAATTTGGGGGAAAATGCAGTTCATGTGAGAAGGAAATTATTTGGGGGGGGGGTGTCAAGTTTTGTGAAAAATCCCACCTCCAAGATTTCCCATCCCCCAAAGGCGCTAAAGTTTTTCATTTTGACATTTTGAAAGAAGTCTTTCAGCCTGATCTTTCAGAATCACCACTGTTTTTCTTTTGAAACGTGAACTGTTTTTTGAGAAAAACAGTGAAAAAGAAGAGTCAATTCTCCCCAAACAAAATAAGTCTCTTCTTTTGGGTCTAGTTCATCTTCTTTGTCATTGTTGTTTTGTGAAACAACTGGGGGAAAAATGCAGTTCTGCTTGGGCCGATCTAATTCATTTTTTTTCTGATTTCTTTGTTCACCAACCAAACTGAAAAATTGGCTGTTCCTACAGCTCTATTTGCAAATGAGCCGGAAAAGCTTCTTATTCAAACAGTAAGACTGTAAGAAATATCCAAGGGATGTCAGAAGGAATACCACCAGGGGACAACATTTTTTTAGAAGTGTTTCTCTTGTTCTTCAGTGTAAAATTCCACCTTTTGCAAAATAATGCCTGTGATTTAGAAATGCTTTTTAAGAAGCAGGTTTGAGCAGGGCAATATAAACCATCCAATGCACCAAAGGTGGTTCCTGTGGTCCTGGTAATGTCATCATGCTCGTGGGTGCAAAAGAAGTAATGGGCTGTGCAGGCATGGAGGAAGGGAGGGACTTTGGGTTGGCTCGGGCTCATGAAGAAACAGCCCGAGCAACTGAGGGACTCCGTGACAGGGCTTTGGCTCTGTTTTTCCAGAGTTATTTTTACTTCTAATGAACCCTTGGTCCTGGTGGAAATGAGCTCAGTCTGACAATGCTTCCTGTGGTTACCTGCCAAGCCAGAGGTGCCTGTCCCATCCCACCCGGCCCCACCAACCCCAGGGTGCTGCAGGACCCTGCCTGGGGACGGCAGCCACCGCCAGACCCGCCACGCCGGTGCCTGTGGCAGAGCGTGTCCATGGGCCAGGTGGAGGGACGTGCTGCAGATGGAGGGCAGGTGGAGGGGCAGCTTCTCCTGGTCTAGCTGGGAGGACCAGTGCCAGAAGGCAGGCTCCGCACCACAGCCCAACATGGCGGCTGCTGCCCCGTCTCCCGAGCCACAGCCAGTGTCCGGCTCTAGGACAGCACCATGAGTCTCTTCCCATACTGCCTGTTCTGCCCAGGGCTCTGCCAGCCTCCCCAAAAACGTAGTAAGCATTTCTGTGCATCCTCCCAGAGGACATTCACATTCCCAAACCATTTCCCAAGGGAGCACTTTTCTTTTTCCTAAATCACTGCGTGGATATGAGAGCAATTTCACAGAAAGCTTGGAATAACCAAGTCCTTTCCACTGTTATTTGGACTCAGCCATGACTTCATTTATCCGTTGGGACATTGAACTCATGGGAGGTTTCAGTTATTTGCAACTGGTGGTGCATCAGAGGGCCTTGGGAAATGGAGATGGCTGAGCAAGCCATGCCCTGTCTTCCCTGTGGATAATGTACAGCTAGATATCGCAAGCGGATGTTACTGCAATAGACCAGCAAAGGTGGAGAACAGGTCCCTCTCTCCTAGGTGGTGTCCTCCTCTTCCTCCCCACCAGCTCCTAGTTTTGGCTCCCACCCTTCAGAACATGCCCTGGAGGTCTCTCCAGGGACAAGATGAATGCAGTGTCTTATCACCGGCCTGAGAATTTCTGCCTATTTCTGTCTAGGGATGGGAAAACGAGCAGGGAACAGTTCGTTATCTTAATCTTTCCCAATGCACCTGTAAAGTGCTGGGTGTGGGAGGGCAGAGGAATCAGGTTGGTGTTTTTGGGGCACAGCAAAATTCCTCTGTAATTCCCTATGTCCCAGGAACATTGCAGCCCCTATCCTGGAGCACCATTTCCAGCAGGGACAGCAGAGTCAGCCTTAATCTCATTAGCTCAATGATGCTCTTTATTAGCCTGAATCAGACTGGCATCCTTTTGATGTCTGTCCAAGATGGATTGCATCTCTCTTTGGTTGGAAAGGCCATCAAGAACTCTATTCCTGGGCTGTAAATAGAAAGAAAAAAATTCCTTGTTGATGAACTGTTTTACTGGCGAGCCAGCAGCCAGCACAAGGGAAGCAGCTGAGAAAGCGCAATGATCAGAGGTCAAACTTTCTGCAAACTGAGGCTGACTTTTGGGAAGACAAAGCTCCTGCACTCAGTGGTGAGTGCACTCAGTGGTCCCATTTCCTCTGCCAGACCTCCAGTCCTGGCTGAGCCTGGTGTCATGGGCTGGGAACGGCTGAGCGACCTGACTGCTGTGACCTCCGGTTTGTGTCTGCCCATGGATGGCTTTCCTGACAGCCACTTTGGAGTGGAAGAGTGGATGCAAGGCAAGAAGAAAGGAGCAGAAAGTAGAGGGGCAATGGAATTAAGGCAAGGCAGGAAGGGACTAGATGCAGGGTATCATTACCCTGGGTTTGGCTCCTGGTCCATCTCATTCACTATCCTTATTATCCTGTCCTTGGCCAGATGTATTATAGGAGACGTTGTTAGGGATGGCACCCCAAAGTGGAAGTTTCTTCACCCCCAACACTGCATGTCCTGTTGAATGCAGGTTTGTGCGTGTGTGTGGTTACTTAGAAGAATGAAGGAGCTAGTGCCATTGGCATGTCCTACATGGTGGAAAACTTCCCAGACATCTCCTTCCCTCTTCCATCCCAGTACAGTCTCAGCTCCATCTAAGCCTGGACAGGAGATTTAACTCACAAAAGTGCATGTGGCAGAATGGTACTACAAATGCTTTTTTTTTTCTCATGTGTGAGAAGGGTGGAGAAGGAAATTAATATGTATTAATATATTAATGACAGGACTATTGTTTTTGTAATGTCTCAGCGGCAAAGAAGCTGATGTTCACATGAGTCCATACCTTCAGCCTGAGACATCCATGATGATAGGTTTTTCTCTTTCTTCTGCCAAAAAGAGTTGAATAAAAGATGTGCATTATTCCAGGGCGTGGTGGGTGACACCACGCATGATATCACCGCCTTGGCAGTGCCAGCACCTTGGTCTCATGGCATAGCCCAGTGTCTTTGCAGGTGTGGCATCAGGAGATGGTATCTCCCTCATCTTGCCGTGTCCTGCCTGAACATCACAACGTGACACCGACTCTTTGCTCAGACCTCAGTTATTATTGGGAGAGGAGCTAGTCTTGGCTTCAGCTCTGCATTTCAAACTGATGTCGGCAATGCCCTTGTATAAGTCTTTTTTTATTTTTTTAAAGACACTCATTTGATACAGTTATTTTAATTAGACTTTTCGCTGTTATATTCGCTGTCTCCACAAAGCTTGAGCCAAAAAGGGAGATGGACCAGAAAGCAGAGGGAACCTGCCCAGTCTCACTGCTCAGGTCACAGCACTAAAAGTGAGGAGAGAGAAGAAGCAGGGGAAGGTGAATTAGACATTCGGAAGTCTCTCCATGTCATGAGCATTGCTATTAGCGGACACTGATAAAGAAAATAATTTTTTTTTAATAATCAGGATTTCTGTCTTGAGCATGCCTCTTTAAGGCTCATTTTCCTTCACCAATGCAAGGCGCTCATCCTTTGGCTGAGAAAACCCCTTTGTAAGAAGGACTCATTTCCCATGGAGTTACCCCTGGCTGCCCAGCCCTAACCACGGGTACTGGGGCTGCACAGAGGGTTGGGTCCGCTCAGACTCCTGGACCCGTGTTTCCACCCAGGAGAGTTCAGGGCTGTGGGTGAGGAGAGGAGCCTTGCAGGAAATAAAAAACAGGCAGGGCAATCTGGGCCATATTCATGCGGATTGGTGGCTGAGAGCTGGTAGAAACTCCAGGTGAGATAAGCCAGCTCCCTCTCCTGGGGTGCAGCCAGCCGTAGCCCATATAGGCTGTGTAAGAAGAGCTAAGACCAGCCTGTAGCAAGCCTGGTGGATCACACATTGGCTTCCAAGGAGCCAAGATTTCTTGTGTGCCCGTGCTGAAAAGGTTGAGTCCCTTCATCGCATCTGCTGCAGCCTGGGAAAAGGCAGAGTGAGAGAGGCAAAGACCACTTCTCTCTTTCGCTGCCCCACATCCAGAGGAGATGAGGGGCTTGTCCCAGGTTTTACCCCAGAGCTGGTGGATAGGGTCTAATTTGGCTCTGTTTGCAAAGGGAATAAATTTCCAGGAATTCTAGGCTTTAGGGCAAAGTTATAATTTTCTTTTTTTTCTAGAGACTAGTATCTCTAACCGTCCTCAAAAAGCCTTGGTGCCATGAATGCTGCCTGCAGGCCTCTGTCTCAGAGCTGTGCCTCTATTTATTGTAATTAACTCCGACAGTGAGATGGTTAATGACGACACATCACTGCCTGGAGAGCAGTTGGCAGTAGGCTGTCCGCGGTGGGAAAAGGGACATGCCAGCACAGACAGTCCCACAGTACTGGGTCCATTTGCTCTCGATTGTCAGCTTTACTGGGGCACTGATTTGCCATAAATTCCAGAGCCTGCTGGGCTGCGGAGTGGGGGAAGCTCCCTGGCACCAGAGAAGCTTTATCCTTCAAGTGTGAAATTACTGCATGGGGGAAATGAAGAAGGAACATTAATTCAGGCCGTAGCTTTGCTGTGGAAAGATAATTCATGTTTCCCCTATGCAAAATGCTCCAGGCATACTAATGGCCCTCAAGCATAGGTACTGCTGTTAGATTTATGTTTTGTTGTTGGAACAAAAATGGACTGAACTTATCCTGGGTACAAGCTGGTGGCCAGCACTGAGACCACCAGGAGCAGGAAATTGTCCCCGTTATTTCAGGAAAAATATTCTGAATCTGCCACGTCTCACATTTAAGTAAAAATTTACAAATTTCTAACAGGTGAAGACGCTCACTTGCATAGCAGGTATCATCTCTCAAGTACTTTTGTCTGGGCAGAAAAGGAAAAATAAAGTAGTGCCAAGGTGTGGGTTTTTATAAACTTTTCTTTCATTGTATTAGATACAGACTAAACAGGCAGCTAGCTCTTCCTCTGCTACTACTGTTCTGTCTCATTAAATACCAGGAAAGTGAAAAATGCCACCACATTAAGAATATTTTCCATCAGTTAATAAACAATCGCAATCAAAGCAGGAACAGAGCTGTCAGCGAAGAAGCAGCACTTCACTGAAGTGAGAAAAGTCCCAGTCCCCTTTGGGGCTTTTAGGAAAATCAAGAGAAAAGCCAGCTCACCACGTTATCTGATCTGTAATGTTGAGTGATGTTTGTATTATAAGGAATTAATGCAGTAAATGATTCTTTTGCACCAAATAATTACCTGAATTCTAGTTTACTGCCCTCACTGGATTGGTTAGAAAGATGGAATAACTCGGGTTGGAAGGGACTTCTGGAGGTTGTCTTGTCCAGCCCTGCGCTCAAGACAAAGAAACTGAAGGTCTTTTACCACCCAGCTCCCTGCAAGGCAAGTCAGTGGTTAAAGGTTGATTTGGAATGATTTGAGTGAAAATGCGTTCAGTGAGAGCATTATCCCTCCTCCTTACAGTTTCAGTTCCTTCCTATCTCCTCTGCCCACCAAGCTGGTTGAGCCTGGGCTGACCCAGCCACACCAATCCAGGCATGAAGGTCAGAGGAAGAGGCAGAAAGTTCTGCCTTCGTCAATGTAAGTGTTTTCAGGTTCAAAGGTTATTAGGGTTTTCCCTAGAGATCTCTCACCTACCCAGCAGCTCTGCTCACCTCGTTGGAAAAGGTGGCCTCCTGTTGTCAGGCTGAGCTGACACCAGTTCTCCTACACAGGAGGACACCAGCCACTTCACCAATCTGCTTTTGCTGCGGATCCATTTTGGGTGATTAACCAGCTTCTCTGAGGAACTTGTCAGGATCTCAACCCTGTTTCCCAGGGTCCAGCACGTCTCAGAAACTGCTGTCCGTGCTGTTAATCCAGGACTCCAGCATATAAAGTGCAGATCAGGTTTCTGTCTGAAGCAGGAGAAAACACCTCCCTTTGGGATCCTGCAGCCTACAGCCTATGCAAATAATAATCTATTGCTTGATAAAGCAATAAATGTCCAACTTCTTGCTCGGTTAATGATGATCTTCACTGGAAGCTGACTACTCACAGTAGTTGATATCCAGGTCAGACTGGACTCATGTTTCTGTGTCCAGCGGCAGACATCTGTCTCCCACTGCTCCTGCTGCTGTGCCATATCCCTTTCCGCTCATTGTAGCAGGGAGATCATTCTGCATTTCTGAGTCTCCTCCAGAGATGCCTACAGTCTTGCCAAGAAAATACCCTTTCACTAGCCATCCCTCAGCAAACTGGCTGACCTGAGAATGAAAGAATACCATTTAGGAGCGCGCTGGGGATTGCTAACGACTTCTGCGCATTCAGTGATTGCCAGACAGGAGCACAGCTGGACTGTTGATCCAGCGCGGGAAGTGAGCGACACCGGTGCAGGTATAACAACTCCTCTACACCTGCGCAGGAAAACCTTTATCATGACTCCACAAGCAAAAGCTATCCAGCAGCCAGGACCAACCTGAAGAGTTAAACACCTGTAATGTCCACTAATCTCTTTTCTGCAGGCAAGTGAAGTTTTACGAGCTTACTGTCTACTAAGCAGAGGTCGTTGGAGTCTTAAAAATAAAATGATGGAAAACTGATATGGGAATTTTTTATGCTATAAAAAATTACAGAGTAATCGTAAGTGGAACATATGGAAACCTTCTTGCACTTTAAAGTTTCCACTTAGCAGGGAATAGCCTAGGGAACCTTTGGAGCACTGCGCAAAAAAGATCGGGGTTTCACTTATAATCAGCTTGCACTGAAGTTTAACTGGAAGGCCTGGAGGTGAGATAGGAAATTGTATCAAATCCATGGTTTTTTGGGTTTTTTTTTAAAGAATAAGAATGCTTGTGGGTTCATATCACACTGGAGATGTGCATATTTGTCCTAATAACTATTAGATGTTCACTAAAGATAAATTCAAAATTTGGAAAGAACGGTCTTTTCAAAGCAAACTCAATACTAGCAGGTCTGGTAGAAAGACAAGAGACTTTAGGAACTTGAAAAATGGTCGAGTAACATTGTTAAATTGGCAGATAGTGATATTTTGATGTGAACAGTGGGTAGAATGAGTATATATATGTACAGGTTATTTTAGGTCTTGGATTATCCATGAATTGTTTGATATTTTATATATAGCACATGGTATTAAAAAAACCCAACAAACCAGCATCTGCCAGTAGAGCCCATACAATCGTATCTGGAAATAGCCCAGCTATTTTCCAGTGTATATATAAAGATGAACTGTGTTATCTCAGAGAGCACCTGGATGGTAATGGTCAGCAAATATTGCCTTATTGATGGCAACTGTTGCCAACATTAACAAAAATAGATGGAATAATGAAACATTTATGCCGACATTATCAGACACAAAATGTGCAGCCTCCATTTGACCACCCTTTGTCTGACAATTAAGTTGGCTACAACCTCAAAAGAAATTTTTAGGGAAAAATTATCAGGTGAAATCATGCCAAAATTCACATTATTCTCTCAGCGAGTATAATCTGCTACTGCATCACTGCACTATTATGTCATTGTACATATTACTGGCAGGAGATGCTTTTTAAAAGTTCTCATGTTAATATTATATTTAATGATATTATATTTTGTTCTAAAAAATAAAAATAGATTAAAAAAAAGCAATAGGGGCCAATATCTCTTCTTCCACTGTAAATGTTTCCAAGTCATAAAGAAGACCCAAGAGAACCATCACAAATATATGACATAAAAAAGGCCTAGTTACTGGTCCATCTGAACTGAGACCCAAACCCCTATGTACATGGGAGGAGATGAGCCTCTTCCCTAAACAACTTATACAAGTGTTGCATTTATGTACACTGTGGCTGGAGGGAAAAGGAAACAGGGAATAAGTTCTGTTTTTTCCAACTATTTTATTCACCCAATCTTTCTCCCACAGTGTTATTCTCAGAGGTGGTTGATTTGAGCTGGGTGAAATATGCCAAAATGCCATGGTTTCTCCCTTTATACACCACGGGAATTTGGTTCCTGTTGACAAGTTGCAAGTCATTAGCATAGACACTCCGCTTAGGAAACAAAAACATCCTGGCTACCGATAATTGTTCTGTAAGTTCTTGGTGTTCTGAAAAAAAAAGCGCCATTAAAATAATTGGGCTCCTAATTTGCTTGATCAGAAGCAGCAGCATGTATTTGATTCCCTAGGACAAACTGTCCTACTTTGGAGAGAAGGAGACACTCCTAGTCCCGGTCCAGCGCGAGCTCCAGAACAGGTCAGTTTGGCTCAGGATGAACAACACCTCCTGCCCATAAAAGTGCTGTTTATTTGTCCACAACCAACGCCACGGCTCGAGCAGCTGTTTGCTAAAGCCAACAGCCAAGCTGAAGAACACTCATGGAAATGCATCTTCTCAGCCTCAGGTAGTTGTAAGGCCAAAAAAGCAAGTTATGGCTTTTGGGAGTTGCTGGTCCTTCAGGGTGTTTTCTTCTCTGCAGACAAGGCTGGGTGCTCACAGTTACCATTTCTGGCCTCACAGGCTGTGATGCCACCAATGTGGGGAGGCTGGAATGTTGGCTTTTATATCATGTAACCAGTCTCCAGTCAGAAACACCATTTTCCGCAGTTCAGAAACACTCTGCAATTAGGAGAACGGAGGAAAATTAAAAATAGGAACTTCCAGATCTCAGATAGCTAAAAGAAATGAACAAACTTCACAGTTTTGCTAACGGCAATCTCCAAATCATCCTTAATTGACTGTGATATTGCTGCAGTAGGAACTCTGCTGGAAGCAGGCTTGCCTTTCTCAGCAACTCTGCAGAAGTACCTAGAGCCTTCCATCACCTGAATGCCAAGTTTGGAAAACTGAGCTATACAGTGCATTAAAAAAAACCCAAAAGCAACGAGAAAAAAAAAAAAACCCCACAAAACTGAAAAACCCCCAAACCATGATGAGATGCTGTCTGTTCACCTGCCCAGCCTGGCTGGGGCTTGCGGAGCTGCCGCCTGTGACTCAGCCCAGCCTGCCTTCTGCAGCCCTGGTGGCTCTGGCTGATTTCCAACCATCCCACCTCACGCCGGCCCCCCAAGCTGGCTCTGAACCAGGGCAGGAGTCGGTGCCTGTGTGCAGGGACTGTACCTGGGCGTTTATTAGCCCTTCAGGGTCCCCATCAGAAGCGCCCCGTGTTTGAAGAGGGAAGAAGTATTTCTCTCTGAAGAAGGAAGAAGTATTTCGCTATGTGCTGTTGCAAGGATCTGCTCCCGTGCACTTCCAAGGATGAGCTGCGGAGCTGCCTGGCCGGCAGCACCCCGTCCCTTGGGAAGCAGCTGGCCACTGAGCCCCCCGTCACAGCGCAGCACTGAGCTCGCCGACATCACCCGTGCTGCTGCGTCCATCAGGAACTTCAAATCCCAGGTTCCCAACTCAGCTCTCCTTTTCCGGAGGTTTGTTGCCCAGACTCCGTAAGCCTTGCTGCAGGGTAGGATACGCGCAATAAACAGCTTTTGAGGTTGATTTAATGCCTCACCATCACTCCAGTCATTAATCTATTCGAGCTGGAGGTTTATTGTTGTGTATACCACAGACTGATAAAGATTATCACTGAATTAATTCACAGCTCGTGTGTTGTTAGGCTTGGAGCCAAATACTCTGTGTTATCAGTATGAATAAATACTGCAGGGTAATTTCTCAATGAGCCTGTCTTAAATGGACTTCTAAAGCAAAACCTTTCAAAATAAACTCTCTTGAAAGTAAAAAGAACAAACACCACCAAGTTCAGGGTGGCAAAACTTCTTGCCTGACACCGTACGTATCTGAGACATTTATTATAGGGCTCAGAGTGTCTGTTACCCAGTGATGTTGCCCAGTTTCTCTAGACTCTGGCAGAGCTTCTCCCCCAGCTCCACCATCTGTGTCCTGCTTTGAGAAGGTGCATGCAGGGAGTGTGAACCCTTCCTGGTTCTTGAGCGTTGACCTTCAAGGGCATTTCTGTTTTCCCACTTGTACTTTCTCAGCAGAGTATTGAGACTTCTCTTGCACTTTCAGTTTCTGACGGCGGGCAGTGAAACGCTCTCCCTCACTGCTGCCTCTTTTGAAAGAGCAGACAGTTAGAAGAGATACTAAAGCTATAGGGGCTGGTGATGAGAATACAGTTCAAAAGAAGCCAAAAATGTTTGGGCGTTGGCCAGAGTCACTTTATGTTTGTGCAAACGACAGAAAGTTTCCATCATCTGTTGAAAATTATGCTAAAAATAACTTTCCCCAGAGTGTTGCATATCCAGAGACCTGAGCGGATGACATGGATGCTGGCAGTTTGGATGCCTTCACCTGTGAGAGGAAGGGAAAGAGGTTTGAAAATAGGAAAGACCAGGACCTTTTTTATGCTTCAGTGTTGTCAGCTGGGTGATATTTAAGGCATATTTCATCTGAGAACAGGCAAGACAAACACATCTCTTCCCTGTGTTGTGTTTTACAGTTGTTAGGGCTATATTCTTGCTGTCCAAGTCCATACCATAAGGTTCTGTACAGCATAGTTTTGCATTGGAGGAGAAGAAACTTTGCACCTTCCTGTAGTATGGGATATGCATGAATTTATCTAACCTGTTTCCTTCCAGGAAGAGTCACTGCCCTGGCACTACAGGGGGGTACCCCAGGAAGCTGCGGTGGAGCTGGAAGCAATCCTCCATGTGACACAGAGCACAGGAGCATTTTGGAGACTTGGCAGTACCTCCAGCTTCTGTTTTAGCTAGAGGCTCTTTCATTTAAGATGCTGGAGCACCAGGGGGTGGGTGCTATCGTTGTGTCTGCCTGGGTACAGCAAGGCATCCTCAATGAGGGTTCATGGAGTGGCTGTTGCTCCAAGACACAGGGGTGCTGCTGCGTGAAGGTGCTGGGAGAGAGAAGTGTGTCCCTGGGCTAATGTTTTTTTTTTGCAGCTGTGCTTCACAAACAGTCTTACAAGTCAGCCCATGATTTATGAGGGGAAGGGAACTTGGCCCGTTTGCCTAGCTGGGTCCAGTCCCGCTGTGGAACTGGCTTCTATATCTTAAACAAACCAGTTAAAGAAAAGCAACATGTCTTGTCTTTGCATTGGAAGACATCCCAGCGCAAGGTCTGTTTGCCTTACTTTGGAAACTATGGCTGAAAAGGAATTTGTGAAGGGGAGCAGCAAAAAAATAAATGTTTTGGAGCAGGATGGATCCAGCTGACACCTCCATCTGCCTGGCAGGTCAGGCCACTCTTGCCCGGGCCACCAGCCCCTGCTTCAGGGTACTCGTGTACGGGGTAAAAGCAGCACCCAGAGCTCCCTGTCCCTGCACAGGACAGTCAGGGATGGTGGAGGACGCAGAGACAGAGGAGATGTGGGATGTGTGATTCAAACCCTGGCACCAGCAGGAGAGAGGAACTTATATTTGACCTGAGAGGTTGTCCTGGTGACCTCAGCACTTGGAGAGGGCAAGTGTCACTCTACCTACTTACTTTTAGGGGACAGCTTGATTTGTACAACCATACGCTTGGTAAATTTGGGCCCCTAAAGGGAAACAAAAGGCTGCTATGTAAGGTACCACCTTGCAAACAGCCATCAGGGAGCGGAGCAGGAATGAGGCTAAGAGGTTTCAGACTTGTCTCCTCCAACCTTTCCTTTGCAGGAGTAGTGTTATCCTTCTAAAAGAAAAAAAACTAAAACAAAACCAAAACAAAACAAAACCCACCAAAGAAAAACCCCCAAACCAAACTCTCCTCATTTAGTATCATATTTATTTGGATCTAAGAGGATAAGTTTCCTTCCGCGGGCTGAGCACAGCTGGGCTCAAACTGACTGTTGAGGATGGCATAACATGCTTTTTTGGGACAGCAAGAAGTGATTTACTGTGGCTTGGGCCAGCAAAGTGGCAGCTCCACTGTGCCAATAATAACATGTCAAACAGAATCACTTCCCACTCCTGAGCACAGCAGCAGGCTCACACACTTGTATGAGGGATGCCAGCATGAGTTCAAGTGGATTAGTATGTTTGCAATCCTATTAGCCATAAATACATATTCACAGTCCTTTATGGATAGGGCTGGAGAGCTGGATAGGGCAGCATTCGAGTTCAATTGGCTTTTCTTGCTTCTCCCAATAGGAATGCCAGGACAGCACAGAGGCACTGCAAGCTCTGTCTCCCATTCCTGCCTAAGGGTAGGCAGCGTAGGCAAAACCAGAACAGCAACACACCTGCCTCATTTAGAAATCAGTACCTGCCCTGGCTTTCTGCTGGATCCATTCTCCCACTGTTTCTTCTCCTTCCCAAGAAGACTTTGTTCTCCCTAAACTGTGTTTGAATTGAAGGTGGTTGCTGGACAGGGGGATGGGCACGAAGCCCGGCAGTGCGAGTGGCTGGGTCAGCCCTCCCTGCCTCTCTTCTGCACCAGATTCACCCAGAACTCCTTCCATCTCCTGGGGGAATCGGCTTGCTCTCACCGCCGGAGGAGACAGCATTCCAATAATGATTCCAGAGGCCCCCTGATCTAGCTGTAGGGCTTTGAAAGCAAGGAGTAATTAATTTCTCATCAGGGCTTCACACCTTTCTTAATTTCCTCCCATTTCTCTGAAGTACGCTTTGAAAAAGAGCAAACATTGGGCTGCAGAATCCGGTTCCTAACTTGGGGCAATTTGCTGTCCAACACCACTTCCACTCCAATGTTCAGTACACTTCTTGATCACCTTCTGGAAAACACCCCCTCCTCCAGGAAAGGTTAACAGCCACAGGAGCAATTATTAATTTGAAGACCTGTGAGGTTCCTTGCATTCTCCAGCCATCAGAATGCACACACGAAACCTTACTCAGGCAGGCTCAGTACTCAGCGGGGATGAGAAAATGGGGGGAAAAGGTAAATGATGAAAGATATCCTTTGAAACATGGGTGTCTAAAGCTGGCTCTTTGAATAATGTTTGTGGAGCTGGGAGATGGTTTGTGGCTGTGAGGAAGAGCTATGAGCCAGGAAAAGATCAAGTGTCTGGAGGGAAAAGCATTTTGGGAACTCTTTTTCTCTCTGCATAGATTCGGTGTTGGTAAATCTCGCTAGGCTGCAGCATGGAGGGGGAGTGTGAACCGCCCTTCTGAAGCAGCCCTGCTTGGAGCAAGCTGGGTTTATCCTCCATTCAGTGAGGGTGGAGGTGATAAACTGATAGAAAGTGCATTTCTGACATTGTAAATCACTGGTGTTACGCTTGGGTCTTTGCAGAATCTGGAGGAAGCAGAGAGAAACAAGGGCAAAGCATGAGGAAAGAGGGAGCGAGAGATGGAATGCATGGTCTATACATTCAAATTTGGGGAAAGCATCCCCAAGTGACAGCGTCATAGGTGCTTTTTAATGGTCTGTGAGAAACCCAGGTCTGGGTTCACCTTGATCTTCCCCCCACCAAGCCTCCCATTGCCACTGGAGAGCTGCTTCCTCAGCGCTCAGAAGAGAGGCTGAAGCTGAGATGTGACTATGGTCTGCCAGCGAAAGATTACACAGCAAGGGTGGCTCAGTTAAGTAGAAAAAGCCATAGCAGAGTACTACTGGCGTTCCTAAGGTAACCAAAGCAAGTAAAATGTAAAACTGAGCAAGCAGCACTGCGCTGCAGGCTCTTCCCTGTGCGCATCCTGCTGATGTACACCACATGAGCCAGTGTACAGGGTAGTCCCAACTGGAGTTACTTGCCAAGATGATCTTCACCCAGAAAATTTTATTTAAAAAAAGAACATTTGTAGTCCATGACTGCTGCAGAGGGTGAGGATGTCCACTCCTTGTTCTTCCTGCTGCAACCTGAAATGCCCTTGGGAACCCTCGCGGTGTCTCATCTCCTGTGCCAGTGAGGAGCAGCGCTAGTCAGAGAAATTTTATTGCATGTTTCAGGCAGCAATAAAATATTATACACCTGAACGCTGGTGTCTGATTGAAGGAGAATGCCTGGGAAAGTCACTGGTTAAGCCCTTAATTAGGGCTATTTTGGGGAACCACTTAATGTTCTACAATAACTTGCATAAGCTTCAGCTGCATCCTACGGGTGTGTTACCCTAAACAGCAAAATTATTAGTGATACCAGTGTTCCCTTACTGTCTTAAAGGTTTGCTAAGGGCACTTTAGCTGTTTGCAGAGGAAAGGGGAGGCGGCAAGTTGGCTTAGGAGTTTTTGCCAAGAGAGGACACCCGATGAAGAGAGGCAGGGTTGGTGGCGGGTCCTGCCCACTTCTCCTGGCATAGCCCAGAAGGTGGCTTTCACCCGAGCAGAAGGCACTCCTGCGGCTACACGCCGTGCTAACGGAGCGGTGGCCGGGCTCCAGCAAGCCAGGCTTTCTCCCCATCCTTTTGTTCTGATTCCCAGGCATGTGGCAATCAGGCTGCCCCAGGAGAAACAGGGTGTAAATCACTAATTAATGCCTCCCGTCTGCGTGCAATTCAAGCCCATTTGTGCTTGACAGAGATATGCAGCACAGGCTCCCTGGAGAGATATTCTATAATCTGTTACTAATCACTGAGGCTTCAAAACCATTTAAAAGCATGTGCCTGTGACTTGTCCCCATGCAAACATCAACTATTTCTCTGTGATGCTATGGCCTGAAAGACCACAGCACGGGGGAGGCTTTTGAACACTTGTCCCCCAGCCCTGACATCCAGCTTGTTTTATTGTAGGTGGTGATTTTATTTAAGGCATTCCCTGCTGTTTGGAGCATGGTTGAGGGAATTTCATGAGAAGGCACAAAGAGACTACGGCACAGCACGACAAACAAAACATTACACTTTTCCAGGGCATCATGTAAACAAGTGCAGCAGTATCGAGTAGAAAGTCAAGGTTTAATGCTGCACACACACTGTTATGTGTGTTAAAAGGTTCGGGAAATCCTGGCCAGAACTGGGACCCCAAGTGTTACACATCCATCAGATATTGAGCAGAACTCACCTAAAAATTTTTTTAGCCAACAACCTGATACCCAAATAAACCCAAACCCCTCCCTGGTTAATTCTTGGGTCTTTAGGCATTTAAAACTTTAATGGTTTAGCTAATATAAAAAGTTTACTATAAGCATTTTTTGAAATTGAGGCAGCCAGCAAATCTCATACACTTCTGGCTTTAGCTCAGCTTGGTGAGAATTTCACATGGCAAGAAACACGTCCCAGCAAGTGTAATCTGGGACATTGGAGGAAATCAGATTTTTAATTACTTTTGGCATTTCAGTGCCACTGGTTGTCAGCAGCAAGCCTGCCGGAAAATGACATCACCAGCGATCATAGCAGCATGCCAGTCTGTAAAACCAGTGTGCCAGCCTGTTTTCGTGTCACTGGGAGGAGTCTTCTGTCTGTATATTTATCTACCTTTTCAACTTTGGAACTTAAAATTTATGGGCACCATTAATCTTCTTACAAAAAAAATAAAGAGGATCTAATTTTATGCCTTCAGCCAACTATGGGCATAAATTTTCCCAAGCAATCAACTACACATGGCAGCATTTAGCTGAGGCATTAGCATAGACAGACAGATTTCCATATATCCAGTATTTTCCCAAGTAATTGAGAATTAGAGTTTCTTCACCAACAATGCTTTATGAAGACAGCCTGACTGATCTCTTTAATTAGTTGACAATCATGTAACATTGCATTTAAAAATGTATAAATACCAAAGATTTCAGGGCTCATATTGAGACAGTGGCATCTTTGTGTACTTCAAACATGGAAGTTTCTTTTGCTCACAGGTGAAGTGGAGTTTTGTCTTGATCGCTGCAGACCAGTTCTAACCTCTACACAACACAACATGAAAATCTCTTATTTTCCAAGGGGGCATCCAGTCCAGTCCTGCCGAGCTGCTGCAGGGAGTGCTGGAAGGGACCTGGCAGGGCTGTACACATCTGTCACATCTCCTGGCCAATGCACCTTGCTTCTGTTGATCCATGTTGCAGAGAATCGCCAGGGCTGGGCAGTGCAGAGGAGATGGGCTGAACAGCCCAAACATAATCTTAAATATCTTGAGCCAGGGCTAACATTCCCTCTGTTTCATGAGAACCAAAGCAAATATTGAAAAAGGTAGTTATTTTTCCCAAGAGATTAACTGCCAGCCAAAAAACAGTTTTAAAGACTGTTTCTATTGGCAATGTGAAATGCTCTGTTTGTGTAGATATTCCGATGACACCTTAATAGCCTGTTGCTTATCTCTGTAATCTACGGAACTCAGTACACTCTGCTCTTCACATCACTGGCAATTTAGGGGAATCAGTCTCCATAAATGCATTGTTTTCCTTATGAGTTTCATAATTTTGGATGTAATCCTCTAAGGAGTAGACATAGCTCTTTGGACTCAGCCTGAAATTCTTCAGGAGGTCTTGGAGTGCATCACTGCTTAGTGCTTCTCTGCCAGCTGTTCCTCGTGCAGGTTTGCTTTTTCCTTTCTTTCATTTCCCTTCATGTGCTCTTGAGAGAAGGGTCAGAGGTGGTATCAGCAGGCTGCTGTATTTTATCCTATGTTACTTTACAGCTCTTCAGGTCCAAAACTGTGGAGGAAAGCCTTAGCAGAGAACCTGCTTGGTGATCTGTGTTGTAGCTTTTTAATAAAATTCTTCACTGAAAACAGTAAAGTAAAAGAAACTTCTACTTTGACTAAGGTGCCTCTACTAAGCTCATTCCTGTTGGCGCCTGTGAACAGAACATAGGGCTGAACATTTTAGCCAGTCATGTAAGACTCAAAAAAACAAGTTATAACCTTCTGAGCCTTTCATTAACGATGTTCAGCCAAAGGCTGGACCATGGTGAGGATTCAGGAAGAAGCCATGGGCTGCCATGGTCATGCCAGGCACCCTGGCAGGATTGTTTGGGAATGACAGTTGAGTCTTGTTAAAGAGGTGAAAGAGTCCTTAACTTGCATGCAGTAAAGGTCACTGATTTGGAAAATCTTTGTAATCCTCAGTGACATTATCTAGTGAAGATAAGGCACTTCAGGGAGGAGGCAGAGAGGGTGCAGTGTTCTGGAGCCCCCTCCCAGCCCTGCCAGGGTGGTGAGTGTGAAGCACAGACATCTGCAGAAGTGCTGAAATTCATATCATGAACACAATTAAATGCCAAGAACCTGGTGGGGGGCAGAAGGTTTACTCCAGGAGCCAGACATTGGAATGTTTTAGCACATTTCCATAATCAACTCTAAGGGTAAATTCTAAGTGAAAATACACACACACAAAAAAAAGAATCAGAAGGTAAAAACCACACACACACAGAGATAAGCAGCAGTTGAGGACCAGATGAATATTCTTTATGCTCTGTAACTCACAATGCAATCGCAGATCTGTCCCTGAGAAGCAATCCTTAGTGGTGGGCCAAGGCCTGGGGAACTGGAAATGCACTTCGGTGAAAAACAACCAGAATCTGTTTCCCTTCTCTCTCTGGCTCCCCCTCACCCATTAACTCATTCCTCAGTTTTCTCTTCCCTCACCTGCACAACCACCTCTGCCACACTCTCTTCTCCCTATTCCCCTTAACGGCACAATGAGTCCTTTCTCAGGCAGACCTTCTCTGAAGCCTCTTAAAGCAGAAAGAAAAGAAGACAATAGTCATTGCACACCATGTGATCAAGTATAGGGACTATTTAATCGAGTGTCTATGAGGATGTCTATTCCCCCACCCACCCCGTGCCCAATTCCTTCCCCTCTCCCTGCTGGCTCTCCCTGTGCAGGGCTGCTCCAGGACTCCAGCTGAGTCAGACTGAGGTTTGCTTCTGGAAATAACCCCAAAACATGGCTTTGCTGTCCCACTCCCTCAATGTGCCCTGTGCAAAACCAAACTACTTCAGTTACAAGATGAGTGACATCCAGCACAAGCAGATGTCTCAGCAGAGGGAGACGGACCTGTCACAGAGTGGTATGTCAGCAAGAGGAAGAGGAGTTTCGGAAGAGAGCGGATTTTCCTTCACCCTGGTCCAAACATTACAAAAACGGGTCATGGCTGGGCCTGGGCATATGCACAGCCCCAGTCTCCAAAGCCCAATGCCTGGACCACAAGTCCAGAGAGCTGTAAGTAAACCCTCCCATGCAGCTTCGTTGCTTGGACCCAACCCTGCTTTGTTGTCTGCAGTCAGGTTTGCACAGCCAGCTTCATAGAAATTGTTGCTAAAGACTGAGTATTGAGTGAGGGAGAAAACCATACGTGTTCCCCTAACAGGGGATTGCCCAAAAACGCGCTGTGCGTAAACCACAGAGGTGCTGGGCTCAGCACCAGTGTCGTCTGGGAGCATTTGCAACTCTGGCCAGAGGCACAGGAGGGAAGGCAGAGACCTTGTTCAGCAGCTTCCTAGGAGGGGAACAGAGCCCTGGCCACTGCTCTGCCTACAGCAGCGCCCTGGAAAGCCAGACTGGCTCCCGGCAGCAGCATGGGGATATGTGGACACAGCACAGTAACCCTTCCTTCCAGACACAGCTACTTCCTCTCTCTCCCATCCCAGGGGTGGCAGTGGGAACAGCCAGCCCACCTCCTCCAAATCTCTGCCCAGCTCTGTTCCTCCCTTTTCTCCCCTTCCTTGGGAAGGAAGGGCCCAATCCTGACCAGCCCTCAACTCATCATCCTTGGGCAGCAAATAACCAGTTCTGCCTATGCTGCAGAGAAGCCGTAAGCTTGGCTCTTGCGGTATGTGCGTGTGGGAGGGTGTGCTGGTGTTGAAACTATTTCTGTTCCTTCATCAGTACTCAATTTATTTAATAAATAAATAAAAAGCCCTGTGAGCCACAATGTATTGTTTAATCAGCAGAGAGCTAGTTAACAAATGAAAATGTGTGTCTGAGCCAGTTGCAAAATTCTTGGAAATTATTCAGTGATTGCATTGGAAGAAAAATACTCCAGGGCAGACCCTCCCAGAGCAGGGATGCAACTCTGATTCTGCTCAGTCCTCTTTGAATAGATGAGGACTATCTGGATGGGTACCTTCAAAGCATAGCCAGAGAGGAGATATAAATAAAAGTATCGAGCTACCTTTCACGTCGGAAGTTGGTTTCACTTGGAAGCATTTTAAATGATAAACTACACTGCAGTGAAGCTCAGAGATAAAGGCCCCGTGTGTGTATGTGTCAGGGTCTTGCTGTTGGAGAATAACTTAGACTTACTCCAGCCTGTTGCATCACCGCCACTTAACGCTTTCATCTGTTAGCTCTGTTTATAACCCATGATACCAAACCCCAGAAGGATTCAGAAGCACGTTTTCAAGCACAAGTGCTTGAAGGAAGAAGTCCAGCCCAAGATGTCCAGTGCATCTGTGAGCATCTGCCCTCCAGATGAGGCTCCCCTTGTATACGAACACCGTGTCTGCAGGCACAGCTTCTGCACCGCGGGGCCCTAAGCTTGGGACTTTGTTTGGCTTCAGCTAGTCCTGGAGGCAGCCCAGGGATCAGCATGGAGAACCTCTTGCTGACATTGAAGGCCACCCTCTCCAAGTAGTCCAGACACTAGCGCTAGCATCAGGAGAGTCTGCTGGTATTTGGGATCTCTGGAAATTCAGGAAGCTGTTGCCAAATTGACTTTTGTGCCTATTCATCATCATCATCGTCCCTTTCACAAGATTTATCCTGGTGACTGCTGAAAGCTGCAGCCTGTGAAAAGAACAGAGTAAGTGTCCCGAGACCCAGACAAAAGTGTCTGCCCGGTCCCTTACCTCCAGCCAGCCCAAACACCTTGAGCAGCTGACAAGCAGAAAGACAGCAGAGAGGTAAAGCTAAGACCACGCTGCTCTAGACGATTCCCAGTGTGGCCAGAAGCCAAAACAATATGTACTGGAGCTGGCACTCTGGCAGGAGGGTGCAGCTGGCTGCAGGGTGCTCACAGCAGGTTCTGTGTTGACCCAGCAGGTATGACAGGGTCACAGGGTACTGGTGGGCTGTGTCCATACCCCAGCCCTTCACCATGGGGCAGGACAGGAGAGTCTGACACGTTTTGTGACAGCCTAAGCCCTTGGGTCAACCCGAGTCCTCCCTCTGAAGTCACCAGGCAACTTCGCAGAGCAGGTTGAGGGAGGTCTATGAGGACCAGAGCATCAGCATGGGACTGAAAAGCGTGGACAGAGATGAGAGTCTGGGGGCAGGAGGCCAGGGTTGGGATGGTTTGGCAGAGCTCTGCAGGAGGCTTTTGCAGAGGAACTGCACATTCTCCACCGGAGCCAGGGTTAGGCTTGTTCAGCCCTCTCCAACAACTCTGGTATTTTGCAAGAGCAAAGAACTGGATGCTCAGAGAGGGCCAAGGGAAAGCAACCACTCATAAAATTTCTTCACGGGGATCTTTTTCCTAGGCCCAGAGTGGAAAGTGGGAGCTGTTTAGCCAGGTGTATTGTCCGGTGGGGCTGCCAGAACAGGCTGCATCACCATCTTGTTTTCCCAGCTCTGTTGCTGGAAGAAGGGGCAGCTGCTAATTTATTTGTTTCTGCACCATGAACAGGATCACGAGAAAAGCCTGGAAACAGTGGTACAAACAGTGGTTCATAGTGATATACGTAGAGACAGATAATTTATGTCTGAAGCAGTGGAGCAGTTCCAGACATTTTTTCATATTCTGTATCCTGCCTTTCATGTCTTCAGCACTAGGAAAAATGTTTTCTTTACATTTCTGCCTGGAAAAACAATTATGAATGTTAATTGCTCTGACCATGAGGTGGAACAGGAGTTGGCCAGGAAGGGCTTTTCTTTGCTTGTAAACAGGAAGAGCCAACCTTTCCCGCCATTCTCCATAATTTGGAAATGAAGGTGTCACAAGGATTTCAAGGAGCTGGAAAATGGGACTTCGGTGGGAAAACCAGTATAATGAAGCAGTGAAAAGAAGAGAACAACAGAGCATAATCCCTGTCGCTGTCACTCTCCAGGAGCAAACTGTGCTGCGATCCTGCTGGGGGGAAAAGCCATGTGAAGGGTGCAAGCACCTCATCGGCCCTTTGGAAGTTCTCCAGGATTTTCCTGTAACCTAACAACCTCTGTTGAGATGTGTGGAAACACCCAACACCCTCTCCCCTCCCAAAATGGCAGAGATCACACAGGCAGAAATCTGAGTTATATGCAGAGCTCTGGGCCTCACTCAGCTCCGCCGTTACAGTCTGATGGGGGTCCCCTGAAAAGGGATGTCCAGGGAGGAAACGCTTCCTCTTTGCTCAGGTACGTCAAATTACCACTCTGAATCCCAGTGTTTCTTCTCAGATCTTGGCATGGGGGGTCTGGCTTGTTAAACGTTAAGCATTTTTTTAGAAACATGGGGTTTATAGTAAAAAAGCGTCTTAGGTTTTCCTGATTGCAAGTCTTGACCTTGGTCCCTCTTCTGAGTGCACCACCATGCACGACTCTGCGAATGTGAACTTCGCCATTACATTCTCTGAAAGTACCAGAGTTGGGTCTATTTAATAATTTTCACCTTTTTTTACTGCAAAATAGCGTGCATTTATGTAACCTGCTGCCCAGTTTTCCCTGCCAACAATTTCGAGTCAATTTTGCCTAAAACCACTGAGCACCTTAAATGTCCCCTCAAAATTATTTCAATGAAAATTTGTTCTTGTTTTTTTTTTTTTCCTCTCTTTTGCTATGACAACTAGCTTCATTCCAGCTTGGGGGCTATTTTGTCCTTTTGTTTTCCTCGGCACAAAATCACTCCCAGAGCTGCTGTCTGTTCAGGGAGCAGAGGGCCAGGGCCACCTCACCGCACTGAGTGCAGTGGCGGATGGCTGTGTCTGCTGGGCATGAGGCAGTCATCAATCAAAAGCGTCCTCATGGTATCATCTGAACATGGTGCGGGCTAGACATTCAACCACTTCAGATGCCTGTGCAATGGCTGGAAATATCAAATATGAGGTCTGGCTACTTGTGCGCCAAAAACAAGGCAAAGTTGTAGGTTTGAGTCTCCTTTTATGTTGCATTTCAGGGCACTTATTCTTGGTTCTTCCGAGGACCCAGGGAGCTAGGACAAGGCTCGCTGATAACACCGAGCAAGTCATTTCCCCTCACTTTGCTTCACTGTTCTCATTTGGAAAAGGGGAAACAGTAATATTAGCTTCTCCTTGAGGGTATTGTGAAAACAAGCTGACTGCAGGCTGCAGAAAGCTGCAGGATCCTGAGCTGGCAGTGGCTAGATAGACCATGTGTTATTATTTTGTATTGGGTAAACAAAGTAATTTCCCAAAGGTCTTTAATATAACATTGCCTTTTAGTGAGTGTTAATTGACTTTTCTGTAAGGCACCTAATTTGTCCCCTTGTCCCTTGATTAAAACCATAACTGAATGGCCCAAATGTTCTTGGGACAAAGCAAAAAATTTTAAAAATTAAGTTTCCATTACGTTCTTTTTGCCAAAAGTGGCATCTTGTCCTTTGTGCCGTGATTCACTGTGTCCATTCCCCTTCCTCCCGCAGCGAAGTGGCAGTGCCAGCCGGCGGCTGAGTGGCCCCGCTGACGTCCGGGATGTCCTCAGAAACAGCTCTGTCCTCCAGCCTCTGCAAAACAGGAACTGCTGTCGAGGTGGCCCGGGTGGGACGTGCCAGGGACCTGCGTCTCGCCTGGTGACTAGGTATTTCAGCAGGGGAGGGGTAGAAGATGCTGCGCCATAATAGAAGTTTAAAAAATGAAATCTAGAGGTAGTGGGAGCCTGGAGAGGCAGATGGTGCTGCAGAGCCCAAGGCAACAAGGTGCCACCTGTTTCCAGAGCCCACAGCCACCACTTTGAGTCATGGCCAGATTTTGATGGAAATAGATTTCCAGCAGCTGAGGATATTTGGCCATCTCTATGCTCCACCTCTCTGTAGTAGCCCAAAGCTTTTGGAGGATGTTCTGGAGCATACAACATAGAGATCATATTCAACTGCAGGAGAAGTCCCATGGCAAAAGGCTGTTTACGCAGCCAGTAGCTAAGGACATGCCCTCATCTGTAGCTTTTGAGCAAGTGCAGATGGCTCCAGGTCCTGGGACTCCAACCAGCACTTTCTGAATAGGGAACAGTAGTGTCCTGGCACCAAAGAGAGCTGCCCGCCTGGAACTGGAAAGGAAGATCACTACTGAGCAACTGAGACTCATTGTGTGCTTCTTGGGAGGCCCCGTCAGAGACCCTTTTCAGTTTACGGGTCTTTTTCTTCCCTTCCTGGCATCCTGAATTTTCTCTGCTTGGGAAGCTCTGTGAAGAGCCTGGTGCCAGCAATGCCTTCCGACAGTTTTAAATAGGGCTCAGTCGCTCCCCAGGGTTGCTGTGAGAGAAAAATGCAAACTCCCTGCCTGCAGAGTGGGTTTTCTTTGGCGCAGGCTGTACCTGGTGCTGAGACCCTCGCCTGCCCTGGAGTCCAGCACCAGCAAAAACTGGGGAGCAGCTTGCCCTATGCTTGCCCAAAATCTCTATTCATGGTTTATATTCCTTTTTATTGAGTCACAGCAAATTAGCCAGCCTTTTACTTTACTCCTCCATCCTCCGAAATTTCCTGTTGACTTCAGTGTCTGAGCAGCCTGAGGAATACTCTGGAGAGCACAAAACATGCTCCATAAGACAACACAGGCAACCCTGGGGCCTCAGTCAGTAAAAGGCTCCTTTGACTGAGGTATTCCCCAATAGTCAAATGTGCATTTCTGGAGCAACAGCTACAACAAATACATGAGTTTTGTAAGGTGGGTAAATAGACGGACCCATTACACTGATTTTTGCCCCAAAGCGAAAGCAGGACTTGGCCTCAGGATGATTTCCTTCCAACACAGGACTGTTGCTCACAGCCAAAAAGTTCCTCCATGCGTGTCTTCGCAAGGTTGCTTTTTCCATATGGTTATTGCTACAACTTTCCTCAGTTTTCTGACATGGCTGGTCTTTGACCAAATGCTCCTCAAATGTGACAAAAACAGCAAAAAACTGAAAGCGTTTTAAGCTTGCCCATGGTCCATTTCTTTCACTTCCCTTGTCCACAGGTAACAGCAGAACACCCTCCTCTCCCAAGCCTCCATCCCTGCAAGTGCTGATCCTCTCTTGCAGATCTCTTGGTTTCTCACATTGTTTGTTTTCTCAGCTATTTAGATTGCAAAATCTTTGGACAAGAACCATCTCTTGTCCCTTGTGATGTGTAACACCTAGCACAAGCAAGATCCTGATCCTGTCTGGGGCCCCTGGGCATTATTGTAGTGCAAATAGAAAATAATAACAATAGGTTTTAGACATATGAAGAGAGGAGAAGTCTCTTGAGTCACGCTACAGCCGAGACCTGCACAGAGGTGCTGGGGTTTGGGCCACAAACCTGTGCCAGCTCCCTAGCAGACACCTGCAGTGAGTCCTATAAAGGGAAGAATAAGCTCCTGTTACTGCTTGTGGAAGAGCATGTGAAAATTGCAATATTTTGTGTGCAGTGCTTGCTTCTGTTTCCCACCATTCTGTATACTGTCTGGGTCCTGGAGATGTTGGTGGCCTTTTGGGGCTGAGTGGGGAATTGCAGCCATGAGAGGGGAAGCAGACCCAATGATTTGAGTATTAAACCAGAACCCTCTTTTCTTTCTTCCCACCTCTCCTCCAGCCCCATCAGAGAAAATAAGTGGGGAAAAAAAGGTGATTTGGGGAAGAAAATCAGGAGAGAGAAGGAGAGAAGCTAGCACACAGAACAGCTCATTTCGCACTCAAAGACATGACGAAACATGGCTTTGGCTTTTTGGCCTGGGGACATTTGCTCCTCTGCCCAGGTGAGCAATACAGTCCTGTCACCAAGCCACATTTCACTACTGGTCACCAAGCCTCCAGTAAGGGGCTTAGATCCACTTGAGTGTTCAGGTGTCTTTTGTGGAGGCATGAGGCTCCAAAGAAGACAAGCTGTGATTTCTGTCTCCATGTTGAGGGAGCCTTGGGCTCACCTGGAGACAGGAGCTGGTGGAGGAACCATCTCCAGGATGCTGCGAGAGGCCACAGTGGAGGCCAAGAGGAAGGACTGAGCCACATCTCCATTTGCCTGGGAAAGCAGAAGCAAGAAGATGAGCCTTACACTGGCAGCAAGGATTTTTTCTTCTGAAGGATGGAAAGTTTCAGGAAGAAACATGGGTGAGTGGACAATATGCTATTTTGAGAAGACAAATGCAAAGCAGGCTGACAGGAACCAAGACACATCCACCCTGGGATGCCAGCATGGAGCATACTCTGCCCCAAACACGCTCCGTCATTTGCAGCTAAGTCCTCAACTGGGATGTGATGCAAAGTGACATTGTTTGAGATGCAAATAGTGCAGAAACCCAAGCTGGGGCATGTAAAAATCTTTCCACACAGCTTTGGTGCTGGCTCAAAAACCAGCAAAAAGCAAACTTTTTAATTTAAAAGTTGTCGTTTTCTGCATTGTTTAATGACAGGTGTGCTTTTCAACCATTTGTGGTTAAAATATAGCGCTCATAAACGTACCCGACCTGCCAGCATTGAGGCTGTTTCATTTTCACCTAGCTGGTCCAGCACAAGCTGAGCCTTGTCTGTCTAGAGTAACAACGTCCAAAGTTTATTCTTCAAAGTCCTCTTTTCCAAACATGGTTTCTTTCAGTCCCTGGGCCCATTGCACAGATGGGTTTGTGAGCTGACATTATCATCTGGGGCCTGGCCCAAAACCCCCATGTGCCATCACGTAGCCAACAGAAAGTCCATCAGACACAGCTGATTTCTGACTGCTACTTCCCCCACCGCAGCCAAACCATGCAAGGCTCTGTCTTTCCCTAAGAGCTCTCTGAACCATCGGAACCTGCCAGATCGTTAGCGAAACCAGCCAGGAATTGGTTTGCAGCCTCAGCTGCTGCCCAGCAAAGGTCTCGCTTGCAGAAAATTCCACAAAAGCAGCAAGTTAATTTGTGACTGCCGTCCACTTAGTGTATATGTGGGTTTAAGTCACTTATGTCAATCAAACAGCCCACTCAAATCCAGGTGATTATTCATGGACTATTCAGGGATCAAATACATACACACCAAATCCATGTGCCCAAGGGCAGGAGTCAAATAAATTGGCCTTGGGTGATTAGAAATGAGATTATGATCTGAATGCATTTCTGTGACATCTGTGATGGATATATAAAAGTCAGCAAGGACTTGACTCTTCAGGAAGTTTCTGGAACTAGCAGTCCACTTCCAAGGCTTTTGCTAAATTCTTGACAGTTTTGAAGGAAGTTAATTCATTGTTGCAGCTAAAACTTTCTGGAGAGACTCATGAGGCCATAAAGTGCACGACTGAGTAATTTAACTGGAGCTTACAGTTAATGCATGCTTCACCGGTGGCTGGTGGAAGAACAAGTAAGGGATTTCGGATTGGAAATACTGTGCAGGTATTTGGAGGCTCAGTGTCACAGCTATTTCAGCAGGCTAATTCACTTACTGCTCCTTCCTGGGTTTTTTTTTAGACACATGGTCTCATATTATAGTCTAATCCTCAGCCTTCAATTTTTTTTGCTGTCCCAGAAGTACAAAGGTACATGATTTAAGAGTGTGAGACACAGTGTACTTAAAAGGACTGGAGCTTGCCTGGAGAGTCAGACACATACGCAAAACTTTAAGGATTTGCTATGAAATCCCTTCTAATAAGGCCTCCTACTAAGTCTATCAAAACCAGCAGGAGCTTTTTCCATTGACTCTAATGGGCTTTGGAAAATGCCCTGTAACACAGCAGGGAGCCCTTATTTACCAAAACATGCTCTCCTAAAGCAAACACCGTGCTCTTTCTTGGAGATTAGATGAGCAATCTAGGTGGCCCTTGGTGGCCCTTAATTCAATAATGCTCACTGTTTCCCTACTCCACTGGAAGAGCAAACAGGCTTTGCTGGGAAAGGGCTGCTGGAAGAACCCAGCTAGGGTTGCTTAGATAAGGGGCTGATGCCACGTGGGAAGAGAGATGCCTGCAGGAAAATGCCCAGGGGAAGGAAGCTGCCCCGTGTCTTCCTACTTATCACTGCCACTTCATTTTGATGAAATCCATTAGCTATACAGGAGAAAGTCAAGACAAAGCTGATGGGTGTTTGGGAAACCGTGGGAACTGGAAAGAGCTGGTGACTCCCCATGTAGGGCTGCAGGTCCAGGGCCATGTATAATAGCAACAGGCTGATATCAGGGCTGGGGGGCACTGACAAAGGGTGGGGAGGCCCGCATGTGCCCTGGACTAGGTTGGTGTTTGTATTGCTGTAGCTATGATTCAGTCGTCTGCCACTTGCTAATGTCAAAGCATCATTTCCACCAGCCACTAAAGAAGATGAACAACTTACGAAACACCCCTCCTTCCTGTTTCCCCAGGAATAAACATCAACAGTCACATAACTTCTGTTCTTTTGTAGCTTCTTGTGGCTGAGCTAATTTAAGAGGTCAAGTTGAACACAGTAACTGTATACACCTTCCCTGAGATACGGACATCACTCTAGGAGCCAGACATTCAAGGCTATTTATAGACCCTGCCCAGGGAGGGGAGAGGGCGAGAGGCTTGTTTTAAAGGAAAAAGGCAGGGGGAATCAGAAATATTTGGGAGAGCTCTTCTTCCTGCAAGTTCCAACCAACACCAGCATGATTTTTTTTGCTGAAGCACTAAAAAAGTGGTTATCAAAGAGGAGGGCTTCTTTTTAAGGCCTCTGTCACAGATACATCCCAAAAACTGTGGGGAGGTGAAGCAGGGGGAAATACATCCTGATAATTTCTTTGCAAAGTACCTTCGATTGACATTAACTTCTCCCTGGAGCCCAGTGTTCCCAGAGCTTGTACAGCTGCCTGGCTATAAAATAATAGGGAGACATAAAGGGGCATGAGAAGAGACGACGCTGTTTAGCATCCCACTTCATGTGAGAATGAAAGGTCCAAACCGTATGAACAGAGAGAAAGAGAGGCTCGCAGAAACCCTCCTAATAAGACAGAGGAATTCCCACTTTAGGAGATTTCCCTTGCTGCCTGACAGATGTAAAATCCTAATATAGGCTGTGCTCTGTAATGCCATCAGGACTTTTAATCCTCATAACTAGCACCGCAAACGCGCATGGTGCTTTTCCAGCCGGTACATCCCAAGGAGCCCAGGCTGATGCGAACCCAGGGGGTGCCTGCAAATTGCTGGCAGCGGCAGTGACTGGTGGGGGGACAGTCTGCAAGTGGAGGGTGAGGGATTGAGAGAGGACATGGTGGTGAGCAGGAGAGAGGATCGATCAGGAAAAAGGACCATAGACAAGAGTGGGGAAGAAGGGGAGCAGCAGACCTGGGACCAGATGAACAGTGTGTCCAGTGGGAGGGTGGAAGAGCAAGAGCCAAGGAAGAGACAACGCAAGGGGCAACGCAGGGGGAGAAACGAGGCATCTAACCCTGAGTCCCCTGAGACACTGCTACAGCCAGCAAGGATTTGAGTGGGAATGGCAGCATGCAAAAGATGTAAAATGCCAGCAGACTGCGTTTGAGTGAGTGGGCTGTGGCAAAGAGCAGCCCTGGGATCCACCATACTCACGGGGAGCGAAGGGAGGGTACGCAGCCTGCTGTCCAGACCTGCGGGGTGAAGGGCATTGCGCTCTCTCGCAGGAAGATGCCAAGTAACCAGCTAACAGCACGAAAGGAAACACGCCTTTTGCAAAAACAAAGTCATTGGGATTCTGGACTTCAAAGCTCCATGCTACGCCCAGTGCCGTTTGTGGCTGTATTCGTGGTGGCCGGGAGCCAGGTCCAAGAATTAAGAGGGGAAAAACTGCATTATCTTGTTCTGCTGAAAACGTGTGCCAGCGCTGCTAAGAAAGCACCTGAAAAGCTGCCGTCCTCAGAGAGGGGAAAAACTCAAGAGAGGTGAGTTTCCCAATGCATCAACATCTCTTAGGGACGTGAGTCCACTTTAAAAGCTAAAACTTTGTATTCCACATCACTTTTCAGAAAGCAATGAAGTCACCTAGACGTGAGCACTTAGGGCAGCAGCCCCCAAATACATTAAAATTCTGAGCTGCAAGCTCCCAGACTGCTGATACATCTCAGAAAACAGTGCCTTGAAGCCATTCTGCATTTTCGCTGGAGCTGAACGCAGAGAAGGATAGCTTGACGGATAATGGCTGAAAGGTGCACTTACAGAATGGATTTGTTGGGAGAGAAATTGAGAGTCCAGAATTGGCTGCATATTAAAAGAAAAAAGCCTGACTCTTGTTCATAAATGAATAAAATTAAACTGCTGCCATTCTTAGGCTGACATGATTCCCAGGGGTCTCAATGGTAGTTACATGGAAACATGCACTGACCTCAAGAGTTTACCAATTATTCGTTTTCTCAAAAATTGTGCCTACAGACTGGCATTCAGGAATTGCTACCTGCAATGTTTAAATCAACCGGTGAAGAAGCAAAGCATGGCTTTCACAGAGGCTGAAGCCAATGTTTTTTTTTCCCCGGCCGTGCAATTTGCTCTGTGTGCTTTCACAAGGGGTTACCACGGCCCAGCTGATGCGCAGTGGCTTGTTGAGCTGCAGTGACTTGCCCACGTGCCGGAGGGTTTTTGCATCATCAGTTTGGGCTGTGTGTGTGGGAGCGATGAGAGGTGTAACTGTTCCCAGCTAGCCGTCTACCCCTGTTTGGTCTGGGGCTGCAGAAGGGATGGCGAACCTCCTCTTTCAGCCGTGATTCATCTCCTGGGCATTACTGGGATGTTGAGTCCACCGGTGTAGGTAGCAGCTCAAGCAGCATGGAGCTGGCTCTGCCTCCTTGCCACCGGGCACGCATCCCTGGTCATGGACACCTCTGCTCTCTGCGGTGGGCATTGCCAGAACCCGTGAATCACAGCCCGGAGCCTTCAAACCTTCCTTGGATTTCAATTTAAATTGCTCTTAAGTGATTTAAGCTAATAGGAAGCGAGATGGACATTTGCAGAGGGTCTGTCCGGCCACGCTCTCAAGTGCATGCTGGTATGAGCAGAGTCGATGAGCAACCAGGTACCAGACAAGCACAGTGCCTCCTCCGGCACAGGCTCCCACAGCAAGGATCTCTGTCCTAGCTGTGTTAAAACAACAACTCCAGATTGTTTTTTCTTCCTGCTTTCACCCCTCTGATAGCCACGGAGGTGCTAAGCTCCTTATTGTGTCTGAAATACCATCCCTTGTCCCAAGAGCCTTACATGGGAATTGCACGCCAGCTATTCCTAATTATTTATTTCTGGGCGCCGCTCTCTCTCTTCCTGTAAATTGAAAAATGATCGGTCTGAATATTGTGTTTGTGGTAATTTAAATAAGCACATGAAAAAGAAAAGGTTAAACGCTAAAACCAAAATATTCCCTCGTGCCGCAGCTCCTCAAACACCAGCGTGGGATTGGCGCAGCCCCACGGAGGGGCTGTTGCCTGGCTCTGTGCACCATCCATCATCTCTCCAGCCATGCCAATGTCCAGCCATTGCCACTCGACATCCCCCGAGGTAGCCGAGCTGGGAAAGCCCAAACGGATCATCCTCAAGCGCAGCCAAGGACCAGCCTTGGCTCCTCTGACCAGCCCCTCTGGCCAAGCCATCACCCCAGTGTGGCAGGACGTGGTGGTGGGGTTCAGGGAAGGTGCAGCTGGGGGCTCTGACTCACCGCTCTGCTGGTTTCAGCTGAGGAGATTTAACCATCGCCAGGAGGTGTTCATGCCTGCAGGTTCTCCAGGGGAGGTGGCAAAGCGCTTAAATCAGCCCAGCTAATGCCTCAAGAGCTCATGAGTCAGATGTGTGAGTAAATGTGAAAACACTCTGCGAGCAGAGCTCCTCTAATGGAAACAGACCCTCTTTCACACGCTTAGGATATGTTTGGGCTTTTTAATAAAATTGAAATGATTAGAATATGGTATGAGCAACAGCCAAGGAATTTATTTGCCCGTGAGCTTGCTACTTCTCTTTCACATTCTATTCTTCTGCAGCTTTACCCATGGTACAGATCTGGGTGAGGTGGAGTGAATATAGACAATTTTCTCAATGGAAATACATACTGGTTTTTTTGTGTGGTGTGGCTGCACTTGCACACCTTGCTTAGCAAGCAAGGGAGGAAAGGAAGAGCTCTGGGGGGACTTGCAAGAAGAAAAGCAGGTGAACAATTCTGAAGTTATAATGGCAGAGGAAATCCAGAGGAAAAAAGTTATATAGATATTAGCTAAATATTTCAGGCTTCTATGTCCAAATTTTTCTCCCTCTCAGCCAGTTCTTAGCTCTCCTTGTGGAGAGGGAAGAAGATGTGATGCTCAGAGCAGCAAGCTACGCTGTTTCTGCATTCAGCCTGCAGCTGGCAGTGGCCCAGCGGCATCGGTCACCACAGCATGCCAGGGTCCTCATTGCCTCTGGTTGTGGGTGGAGAGCAGGGTTTGCTTGCACCCTGGGAAAATGGGACAAGGACACATGTCTTTAAATGGTATTGGACTTTAGAGGCAGATTATTATACGATCAAGGAAAAACATTGCGCAAAACATAAGTGGAGTGGGTGCAAGAAGTGATGCAGACAGCATCGAAACGACCCTCCCTGGAATAACGCTGGCTGTGGCTTCCCCAGCCTTCCTGTGGCTTCCCACCTTCCTGCTGCGTCTCTAAAGCAAGGGGTCTTGTCTGTGTGACAAGCCCCCGGCCCCCATGGGCTGTGCTGAGTCCTGGCACCTCATCAGCCACAAGCTCAGGAATGTCCCTGGGTAAAAAGCCAGCTCCAAAAGCATATTTGGGGTCTTAATGTCCCCCCCCAAGAGAGCCTGCGTGTGTCTGGTGTCCACTCTGGGCTTGAATTCATACTTACACACCAATGCAAATCCCCATGGATTTGCCAGCTTCCAGAGTGAAGATACTCATGTCGTGACGTCCTTGCAGAAACCAGCCAATGGTGCGAGCACGCGGCAAAATGCTCTGCATCTGTACCTGGGTGTAGCTGAATTTAGGGATTAGCTGAGATCAGCTCCAGTGGCTTACTCCGGGGCGTCGGGGAGCTGTTTCTGTGAATGGTGCCTGTGAGAACCGTCTGGGAGTGACTCAGCCAGCCCTTCGCCAGCTCTTCAGAAACCATCACACGCCATGTCCCTGCCCAGCCGTAGCGCTGCGCTAGTCACTGAAAGCAAAATTTTCCAGCTGAGGTGAATCGCAGCTGCATTGCCAGCCCCCAGCCACTCGGGACCATCCCTGGTTTGCATCAACTAGACCAATTGCTCTCATTTTCTACCCAAAGTAGGGCATGGAAATGGTCTTGGATCCAACTGTGCTGTCTTCATCGATGGTTGTGGGAGAGCACTGCAGGCTGGGAAGTGCCACTTCTGGGTGTCACTGAGCCCGTGTTGACAACGGGATAAGAGACAGAGCAGTGCTGAGGGTGCCAAAGTCTTCCTGCAGGTCTTTTGTGGGTGTATGCCACACATCTCCTTTGAACAGCCGCTGTCCAAAGAACCAGCATAAACAGGAGAATTGCTATTTTTTCAGCTGGGCTGTTTAAAGAAAGACTAGAGGGGCGAGAAGTCTGCTGTCTGTTTTTCTTATGCCAACAAGCTGAGGCTGCAGTGGTGATTTATGAGACGCTTTATTTCTTCTTCCACCCATGTGGTGTCTGCGTTTGTTTGCTCCTGGACATGTCGTGCTCATTGAGCTGTGGATCATTTTCAGCTTGGTTGAAGGTGTATCTCACCTATCCAGGAGGGGGTTTCATTGTTTCACGCTGTGGCCATCGTCTTTCACCACGCTGGAAGCAACAGCAGCCAGTGAGTGTACGCTGCAGGCAGCATCAGGCTTTGTTCTCCCTGTCAGCCCAAATTTTAACCTTTTTTTGGCACGATCATGGTCAAACAGATAAAAGTCCTGCAGCCAATGACTCCTTTACAAACTATGACCTGGGGATTTTAAGGTAGCGTGCTTTGTCTTTCAAGGATTGCCTTCAAAGTGTCAAATACTGGGTGTAATCACATTCAGCAGGCAAACTTTTTGGGTCTCTGTGAGCAGAGCACTTGCAGCCAGAACTACAAGGCCTCCTGCAAATGTACCAAGTGCCCAACAATGTCAAACCATGGGTGTCCTTCATTGTTGGTGAGGTGCGGTCACCGCTCAGCTGGGTCACTAGAGCGTCTTTATCACCCATGCCCAGCATTACCCTGGCTTGGAAGGGACTGCCTAGGAAATAATTTGCAATTTCTGGGTAAACCAAGCTGCTTGAGGCCTCAAAAGGATTTATAATCCACTGCCCATCTTACTGCAGGATTAGCTCTTTGTATACTACTGCTGATAGTCATTACTTAAAGATCATAGAGTCTTCACAACCTCCCCACCCTGTCATCATCCAAGTTAAAGCTGGTCGGGTGCAGCAGAACGGACAGCAGGAGATGAGGGCACCATCAAGCCTTATCCTGAGGACAAGCGTTCATGCAGGTCTCAGTTTTGACTTTGCAAGTGCAAACCTGCCCTGGTGCCGCCCCCCCAACCCCCATGCCTTTGCAGAGCATCTCTCAGTGGCTGGGGATGCTGCTTTGCTTTGCGATGTCCTCTTCTGGGGCCACAGAACCCAAGGGAAAAGCTGATGATGACCCAAGTCATCTGACCATATTAAAGCTTCGGAGCTTTCATCCCTTTACCCTGAAGTATTTAATGAGCAAATAACATCCCCAGGTTTGTTTGCTGAGAGGGAGTGAGCAGTGTCCCTCACCTCCCTTGCCCTTGATGGAGAGCACCATCCCAAGTGAAACAAGGTGAGAACTATCAGCTGATGTGCCGTGGGGAATCTCCCTAAGCCCAGATCAGAGGTGGCAGTGCTTTTTCGCTCAGCTGCCTTCTGAGGTGGAGTAACCGCTCTGTGCCGGGAGCGTGCCTGCGCTCTGCAGTGAGAAGAAAGCCAGAGAAACACGATAAATGGAAAGCCTCAAGCTGTTGACATATGAAGGAAAATGGAAGCGGTACAAATTAACCAGTGACTAATAGGACACTGTAACCGTCTGCAAACACAAGAAGGGTGTACACACCAACAAGAGAAGGAAAGCAATTAGGAGAACATTAGGGGTATAGTTAAGAGAAATAGAATGACTAATTGAAGGAAAGTGTAAGCTGAATGTCAGGAAATAATTCCTAACTGTGAGCTGTGTGGGGCTGTGGAGCAAGCTCATAAGAAGAATGGAAATGCTATTTCCTGAGCTGTTAAAACCCGAATCAAACACTCAAGGTCTGAACCCGCCATTGACCTGGCAATAAACCAGCTCTTGAGCCAGTTCCGCCTGAGCCTCTGGTCCTGTCACAGTTGTTTTGAAACTAAAAATGATGTTAATGTCTATAAAACACAGCTAAATTTCCACTGAGGCTTCGCCACAGGAATCCTTCATTTCTTGAAGCTCCCAGTCAGACGCAGGCCTTTTGTTCCAAAAAACAGCGGTGGAAAGAACTCAAACACTGATTGACCGCGCTTGCCTTGAACCTTCCTTCTCTTGAAGCTGAGCAAAAGGCTAAACATCTTCAAATCATTATTTTATCTTTATTGTCCACCCTGGAAGGCGCATTCATTTTCCGATTCATTTAGTTTTGTGATCAGTGTCATCTTGATTTCTTAAATTGGCTCTCTAGGAAGCTGCTGCCCGTCTGGCAGGGGTGGTTTGGTGTTTTCCAGCTCTGACGGTGCCCTGTGGAGCTGACCTCCGCTTGCCGTTCCTTTCTCAATGTCCCCTGTGGTGCTGGCATTGCCGCCCAGCCCTGGCAGGCGCAGTGTGCCATAGGAACAACAAAAGAGATGGCCTCTTGGCAAAACTTGCTATTGTGAAATTCTAAGCTCCGGGGGAAGACAGTAACATAATTGGTAATAAACAAAGGCAGCCCAGCACGCGGAGTTTCTGTTGATCTTGAATTTTCTCCAGCCTCTTGAGAAGGGCTGAACTTTAGCAGAAAAGAGGCATATAGCTCTCAGGAAAACAGTTTGAGGAGAGCGGACATCCCTGCCTGGCTCCATGCAGTGTTAGGTGAAGGGATGGTGTGAAGCCTTGGAAGCTGCTTAAAGCGGAGTGCCCACCACACAGTTTCCTCCACATCTGTGTCAAAAGGGCTGAAATCAGGAAAAAAACCCAGAGGAAACACAGTGTTGCTTGTGGTACTTGAATGGTTGATATCAAGAGAGAAAAAACACCTATTAGATCTTCCCTTCCATCCCCTGACAAGCACAGGACTGCTCTGCAAATTTTGGCTAGTTTCTAAAGCTTGCCGATAGTTTCCACAATAGTTTCAGCCTAGCAGACCACACTGGCAGGAAATTTCTCTGAAAATTCAGCCCATCCTGGTCCTCGCTTTCCTTGCTGTGCAGCCAGTGTGTCACACATCACAATTTCTGAAAGATTTCTTGTGTCGTTTTGAAATGTTGGTTCAGGAAGGAGAAGATGGACTGTTTCTCCGATTGGGAATTCCCTCCTGGCCTGCTGAATACAGCTGTCTATGGGATGTTCAAATTCTTTACGGTGACTTCGGAGCCGTGGTAAAGGTTGACTGAGAAGTGTCCAAGAGGCACATCCAGAGGTGTCACTGTTTGTAGGAGCGATTTACAAAGCACTGTGAATTTCCCAATGTTGCCAAAGTGGAGCTATAAATCAGCAGTGACAAGAGACGCTCTCTTGGGAAGGTGTGTGTGAGCACAAGCACACACAGGGTCCTTTGGCAATTACCCGGGGATAATTCCCACCACGCTCTGGTGAACTTTGCTCAGTTCGCCACATGTCATAGAAAGCAGCAATTAATGTTACTTAACATTTGGCTGTTTTTCCCAGATTAGATGTTGTTGACTTATTTGGTAGCTGCATAACTTCTTTGGAAAGGTTAAAGGTTTCCAATCAACCAGGGCAGAAACAGAAAAAGATCACTAACCCAATGGTGGACCTGGACCTTCTTCTGACCTTCAGCTGTAGTTCCTGCCAGGTCCCTCAAACGGCTTTTCTGTTCTTATTCACATTTTCAATGCAGAGTAACTTTTTTATAACCTCAGCGTTTAAATTCATTGTTTCTGATGTCACTGATTTATGGCATAATCTTGTAAAATTTAAGTTGATTTTTGAATAGAAAAGTCATAACTTGGGAGTATAAATGAGTCGCAGATCTCATAAGTTACGAATGAGAAATGTTACACTGATGGAGCAAGAGACCTTGACTGAGACCGGGAGGATGTGACAATGACATTCCTTTTTGCAGGCTACTAACTCAACAGCACAGATAAGACAGCTACAAAGACTTTAGGTGAAAGTTATTTACATTAGTAGAAAGCAGAGTATTTTCAAAAAGAAAGGGAAAAATCTCTGGTCTTTCTAAAGATCCTTTTGCACTTCTAAATCCCAACTGATTTCAGAATGTGTTATGTTAAGAGATCAGCCATGTGGAGACTGTGCGGGGCTATATTAGATACCACCCACTCAGCAACCACACAACACTGCACATCATTGCCACCCGCTTCACTGAGAAGGATTTCTGTGTTTCTTGGATCATCCATTCAAAAATGAGCCTCTGCCTGTGGCAGATTGCTAGTGAATGGCACGTGACAGATGTCTGTTCAACATCTTGTGCCCTGGGTACTAAAAATATTCTTGGCAGTCAACACCAGTGCTCAGCACTTGACCCACCTCTACCTGTGTCTCTGTGCCATGTCACCACCCGTCTGGGCATGGTTTTTCACCACCGTGAATGAGGGCTATGCTCAGCTCACCAAAGAGCTGAGCCCTAAATAAATGACAGGTTGTTATGCTTAGGTGGCCTTGAACTTTCTGTCCTCTTGAAATTCGTAGTACGACCCATCTTGATAGCCAAGAATAAAGCTCAAGCCCTTCACAAACACACTTGCAGAGCAGAGCAAACAACGCTTCAGCAGGAAGTAGGTTATCTGCCCAACTGATCTTTCAACAGGCTCTTCTGTCTAAACCAGTCAACCTTTCGGGCTTCCCCTTGGGAGCAGCTGATTTGGCCATGGATAGTCCACCTCTGCCTCGCAGCATCACAGAAACAGCCCTTCCAACCAGAGCTCCCAGGTGAAAAACTGTGGCCTGCTCATCCCTCTTGTCCTAAATTCAGCTAATATAGAGGTATAACTGGATCCGTTGATTCATTAGTGTGAGGGAATCTGGAGTGAAGGTCCCTGTGCCCTATATCGGTCCGCTGGGGGATGAAGACCTCCCCGACCATTGCCAAGGCTGTAGGACGGTGCCAGCTTGCCCCTCTCTCTGCTTTGTACACCACTGACACAGGACTTTGGTGAAGCTGTTGCCTCAGTTACCACCTCAACTGGAGCTTGGTATCGACATTTCATTTGCAGCAGGAGAAGCTGTTCAGCAGAGGAACAGCCCAAGAGAGCTGCAGGTCCTGGCACATGTGCCTCTCTGCACAGAGCCAGTCTCTGCAAAGACCCATCTTTGGCCTTGCCTCAGAAATCCTCATTTCCCATTTCTGAAACACTGCAGTTATTTCAAGTTCCTTCTCCCCTCCTTTCTCCCCTAGTCACAACCTTCCTGGTATTGTATCTGTGACTGGAAGCACTGTTCCTGGAAAGGTCTCACTGGAGTCATTGAGGGACTGACTTTCAGGTCTCATGTGGGCACCAGTACCAGAGAAACTGCTGGCTGGACTATCTGTCCAGCTGCTCTGTTACCATAATTGTGTGTATCTGTTCAAAAATCACATGGCCTGATCTGCTGGCACTCAGTCATGAAAAGAAAAATACACGCTAAATTTGCAATCTACTATTTTTGCCTCCAAATGCTTTTACACTGTAGTTCCATCTCTGTTTACCGTGTCCTCAGCAAGGTGACAGTTTTCACAGCTGAGACTCAGCACCGTGTGTATGTGACCCTCAAGAAAGCAGAGGGGTGTCCCTAGGACCCTTGGCCCGGGCAGCCCGTGGTTGTGTGGTCACTAGCCACCGGCTCAACGGGATGCCGAGCTTGGAGTGGGACCAGGCTGTGTCGGAGCGTGCTGGTGCTGAACTACCCAGAGTGCAAGACACGGTGTTTGTGACAGCTGAGGGAGGACAGATGATAACTGGTAGAGTGGAGAGTTTATCAGGGCAAACATAGCCCCATTTCTCAGCATTGGGAAGAAACTTTGGTTGGCAGCGTGACTCTGTGTGGGTTCAGGGATCTGCAGTGTGAGACGATAGGGTCTCAAACCTGGTTGAGCACCCCAAAACTGCATTTAGCTCTTGAACCTGTGGTCTCATGTTAGCAAAGCTTAGACATATCTAGACGTTACTTTTGGGCTCTCGCTGATCTCTTTGGCAGTGTCTTGTGAAGCAGGTGGTCAACATATCTCAGCTAAGCCACGACTGCGTGACACAGCAGCAGCAAGAGCAGCTCAGGGTATCCCTGTTCCTGCCTCCTACAGCTCGCAGAGACAAGGGTCAAAGTACCGGCTGGGCTGCGGGTGGCTTCTGCACTCCTGAGGGCTTCAGCCTCCCTGACCTTGCAATGAAGTTTAGGTGAAGACTGCAGCCTATGTTGAGCTATGGTCTGTTCCTTGGTTTTCATCTGGTTCCTCTCAGGAAAAGATAAAAAGTGGTGGTGGCAGCACTCATGCACTCCGAGCTCCAGCAGTCCAGCCTGGGAAACACAGGAATGTTTAGCTGCTTTGCCTCTGTTTCTTCCTCTGAAAATGAATTAAAGTCACAGTGATGAACCTACTTTACCAATGCTGGACTCTGGCCAGAGCTTGAATATGCGGCTGCTCAGCTATTTTCGGCTTGGAATCCCCTATCATTTTCTATCATGGTTCTCCAGCCAAAACACTGCATTTCAACAGCGAGATAAATGCAAACATGAACTGGAAAAGGCCTACCTAATCTTGTCATCATCTGTTAACTCTGTGATGTGAATGGCTTGACATATGATACTTGTGAGCAATATTTTATCCAAAGTGTGGATTCCTGTGCTTCCAGATGCTGTTTATCAGCTTCCCCGAGGAGTCCCTTGTGAGAACAGGGACACACTCTGCTCTGAGCCACACCAGGATATGTCTGAAATACTTTAGTTGTCCCTAGTAGCATAACCGGATTTTTATCAATGTAGCTGAGACAAGATTCTGTCCAAGATGTTCTAATAAAAACAAGAGTCTGCCCTGGGAACAAAGAGCATGTGATAGTTTTTTTCCAGCTCACTCAGCACTGAAGAGCTGAAAACAAGATGGTGCTGCCTACAGACTCATGGAGGTGCTGACATTCCTCATGCCTTTCACATTACAGCTACAGGGCTACAGGAGGCTCCCGATGTCTTCAGGGATGGAGGTTTTCTGTGGAAATGAACTTTGGTACTGATGGACTTTGTAACTGCCTGACGAAATACATAGCAGGGGCAGGAGGTCAGTGAATAGTAGGGAAATATGGATATGTTGTATGTACTGACATTCATGGCGCTGCAATAACTAAGTGCCTGCACAGTGGCATGCTACAATATCTAGCCTGTTAGGGTGTCAGCGATGCCAGATATATTTTCTTTTATGTCCCTGGATCAAGAGGGGGCTTGCTACACAAGGGTGGTGTATTGGGTGTGCAGTACTTTAAGGCCAATGGGGAATGCATCACTTGTTAGCTACTCATGTTCCGGTCAAGTCCTCTGCCATGGCTTCCCACAGTTTGTAATCACATGAGCAGTAATAACCGGTTTAACAAAAATGAACCTTCATTAAATCTGCAAAATGTGTGGCAGAAGCACAGTCAGGTGTTTTCTGCCAGCAGCGGAGCCGAATGGTGCGAAACCAAAGTTGAAATGCAGAGCAAAACACACAATGCCGCAGGGTTCCTGTGAACGTGTCGCCTCCTTCTAGGCGCAGATTATCAAGCAAGCGCCTCCCTGATCCACAGCACGTATAGGGAGAGACCAAACGGCAGGCGCGTGACTCCCCCTCTGATGGGCTGTGCAGAGAGGTCTGTCTTTGTTTCTTGTGAGAACAGATAGTTCTTCTCTGGAATGATCCTACGTTATAAGTCAAGTTTGGAGATCTTGTTATTTCTGGTGTGTCCCCTCTGCTCATGTCTGTGATTTGGATGCAACCCCTGGCTCGGGAAGACCTTCAGCTGCTGATAGTCAGAACTGGGAGTGCCTCTCACAGAAGGGTCCGTGAAAGTTTTGTTCTGTTGCTTATTACTTCTCCTTGATCATCCCCAGTTGGTCACAGCTGGAGGCAGAATACTGGTCAAGCTGGACTTCTGCTCTGAGCAGTTCAGCTTTTCTTGTGTTTTCCTAAGAGATGATTAATTCCCTCAAGAGAAAGTTTGTCTCTTAGTGAGACTACGTGGATGCTGTTCGACAAGGCAGAGCCTGGGTTTTTTCTTTTGGGATAGAAGGGATGTCCCCCTTATTGAGGACAAGGGGAGACCGTGCAGCTGTGGGATGAGGAAACAGAGGGGACCCCAAAGGTGATATGTCCATTCCTAAGAGGTGTGAGGCACTTCTCAAAGGTCTGCTGGCTTGCCTACTCTAACTATCTTATTAATTAATGATGAACTTCAGCAAATTGTTCCCCACTGACGCACTTGCCCAGCCCTTTCACCTTAGGGATGGGGAAAGATCAAGAAGGGCATGAAAAGCCTACAGAAGCCACAACTTATTTGCAGAGGGCCTGTGATCCAGCCACCCTACCACTGCTGTGTGCCCACAGGGCAGGGAAGACAAAAACCTCTGGGATTTGCCATCCACCATGTCAGCGATCAAGGATTCACTTCTGCTGGCATTATACCTGCTCAGTGGGAATTATGTCCACATATTACGGTGGCTTCCATCATGACAGGGGTGCTATGAGACCTCTCTCGCTCAGCACATTGTCTTTAGCCCTTCATTTGCTGTGTTGACATGTGTCCAGTTAGGATTGAGGTGGGAAGCACACTGAGAGCCCCCCTGTACAAATCCCTTGGGAGGCCTCCAGATAAAGGGAAGCCAATTGAGCTCAGAGGGAAGCAAAAAATAATCCTGCATTGCAATTACTGAACTCCAGGCGTGACCTCTATCCTGTTCCACATATCTGTGGAGAGTTGGTGGTCAGCCCTCGGTATCTTCTGCTGTGGGAAGACTGTGGGGTCACAGCTGAATGGGACATCCCGAGGGGCAGTTTGGTGGATGCTTGCCTACTCCACTGCCTGAAATGGCCTACCCGTCCCTGTCCTCTGTGACCGCCCTGCCACCGCCCACTGTTCCTCTTCTTCTTGGAAAGCGAGTACCTTGTTGTGGGAGATGACGGCTTTATTGCTTGAAGCTCCAAGTACTGCATCCTGCTTCACGTAGTAAAAACTGGTTTGCCCTTTTCTAGGGCTGCTTCATACGCTCTCGGGTTCACAGCAGTTCAGCCTCATCAGGTCAAAGGCTGCTGAGTGCTTACGTGCAAAATTGTTTCATAGTGGGAACGCAAGCAGAAATTCAAGGGGATGGACTGACAGCCAATGGAGATCCATATGAACTGCGCTGGCAGAGTGAGGAAAACTGCAAGGAGGGAATTAATGTCACATGGAAAGTGAGGGATGGAGAGACTGGAAGGCTCATGAGCTGGGGAATATGGTGTTACAGTGTAGGGGAAGAGAGTAGCCGGACCACTTGTACTCCAGACCTCTGGTTTACAGGTGTGTCGCAATCGTGGTGGTGTTGATCTTGTGGATAGCGGCTGACGTGGGAAAACACCCAGCAAATTGTCAGAACTCGCAGGCTTGGGCTAGACTGGGGTGTGAATACAGACATTTCTGGTGTGGATATCCAGGAGATATGGTCATGAATACGAACCTGAGTGTATGTCTACCTGTTGCTGATGGCATATACATGCTAACATTGCTTTGGTATCATTTAATGCCAACACACACACACGTGTCATATTCTAATTCTAATTAGAGAGTTCTAATTCAGATCTAAACTAAAAAAATTCATCAAGGCAAATTTTATTTGCGTGGTCTTCCTGCTCATTCTCCTTTTAATGCCAAAAATCACTGGATACTGCCCAACTCATTTGAAATAAAAAAACGCAAAGATTTTTCTGTTTCATCACTGCATTATTGAGGATCCAGGATCTACACAAATTTCCACTTTTAAGACGTGAAAGAATGTCTTCCTGACATTTCCGGAGTACGTTATTCACAGTTGCACCAGAGATACAAGTGGTAACGTGGCAATGAAGTGTTCTGGTCTGGTTCCCGGCAGTGACATTACTCTGAAGCAATCCACTCAAAACTATTCTCCCGATCCAGTTCTCCCACCTGGATAGTGTGTTGATAAGCCAGGGGACTGTGATGATGAATTGAGTCTCTTCGGAGGTTCCCCTGTGGAACCAAATCATTGCATGACAGATTCCTGAGGTCAGGAGGCTGTGAAAAAGCCTGCCATCTCATAAAACATGGCCAATGTCTCTGACAAATGGCCAGATCCCGCTGTCCTGCTCTGACAGCAGCAGATGAAAACAAATGCGAAGGCTAATGCCTGGAAGAGCGTGTTACCCTGGGTATAGTGGAGTGCTCTTGCTCTTTTCCTGCTGGGACTGGAACAGTGCCAAGCTGACAGGACCTCGCCGCCTGGTTCAGCAGTTTCAAAGCCTGTTGGTATTTCCTTTGAGTCATCTCGGTGAAGGAGCTGATAAGGCTGGGCCAAGACTCAATGCAATGCTAGTGCGTCTTTGTGTCTGCCTGGGAGTGGAGATGTCTCCAGGGCACTGTCACTAGGAGCCCACCTGGGCGTCAATCAGGGCTGGAGCTTCAGATCTCGTTCCTGCTGTGTACAAACCTGCCTCTGTGTATATTGGCTCCTTTTGGGAAAAGCTACATAGAAAAAGTTATGCCACCAGGAACCAGTTGAAGAACTGACCTCTTGCAGTGGATGAGGGTGAGGGTGCGCCAAGCTCCATATCCCAAACCTTTCCAAACTTCCTCAAGTCCCTCCATTATGTTTCATGCTTCAAGATCAGGTCTGAGCCACATTTCTGGCCCCCTGAAGATGCGGGAGCCCAAGCATGCTCTGAGCATGCCCCCAGGGCTCCTGTCAGAGGAACCCTGAGTGCCACACGTGCAGGTTTCCCGGGAGCATGGGCACTGTACAGGCTCCCTGCAGCAATCCAGCAGCAGTGGAGTGTGGAGCCAGGACCTCTATCAATCACAGAGCAAGCTGCAATAATATAAGTGTATGTGAATGGAAGCCTTCTTTCAGGGATGGGCAAAATTCGGAAGTGTGTCCTAGTCTTGGAGTCAGTCTCAGGTTTTTAACCCAGACACTGGGGGAGCACTCGGGGCCAGGACAACCTTCTGCGATTGTTTTGGTGACTGGATTTGGGAAGGAATTTCTCATTCCCAGTCCTGGACCTGCCTGTGGCACGTTGTCCTCAGAGACAGACACATTTGAGCTGAAATTATCGAGCATTCAGGAGCAGCTAGGGTGCGATTTATTAGGATTTTCTCAGAGACCAGACCAGACCAAGAAGCAGCCTGACCCATCACTGCCTCCTCTCAGCTGCTTATAAAACTGCTGTTTCCAGAGGCCACTCGCAGGCTCTAGTGACCACCTGCACAATAAAAAGTCAGAATAACCTCAGCTGGGCTCCACAGTGCACTGCAATTCCTTGCCAATGCAAAGAAACTATTTGAAAATTAAGAGACTGCCATTTGCTCTCTTTTTCCTTTTTTTTAAACTCTCAAAATTAATCATCCTTGCCAAGCTCCAGCTATAAAACAGTTTTATTTCAAGCCTGCCCAGCGGCTCTCAAATCCTGAGTGTTCCTTGCAGCTGACTCTTGCTGAGCTGTTGGTGTGTGGCACTGCTGGAGTTCGCAAAGCTGCCATCCTCTGGGGAGGTGCTGGGACCACCGCAGGGTCAGGAAGACTGCTAAATACTGATTCCTGAAAAGTCTTGGCTTTGCCACTGGCTTCAGTGCCAGCAGTGTAGGGACAAAGCTGCTTGGAAAATCCCACTCCCGAAGCAAAACATGGTAAGCAGCGTATGAAAATCTGCTATCTGGCTGACTCACCGTTAAGGATTTTTTAAGACAATTTAGTGGTCCCCGCCTGAAGAAGTCAATGTATGTGTGCAAAACACCCTGGTAAAGCTTTTGAGTGGTCTTCCTGTGCCCGAATCGTGCTCTGATTTTGGCAGAATTTCATCATTTTTGCAGCAAGAAACATACTTTGTGCTGTGATAAGCGCAGCAGGGGTGGAGCTGTGACTTTGCTTTTTAGCAAAGGGTTAGTTAGAAGAGATACAGGGAAGCTGGAAGAGCGACAGCTTCCAAGGCACTCATGTAGAAGGCTGGATGGGGTCATTTCCCCTAGTCACTTCCAACTTTCCCTGTGATTCCCCGAAGTTCTTCCAAGACAAACAAACCCCTGTTTGCTGAGGCTTTCCCAATCCTCCCTCTGACACAAGAGCTCTCTTTAGTGGAGACAAATTCCCCGAAGCTTTTTGCAGCAACTGCTGCCTAATGACTATCATGCTGCTGGTTCCTTACAGATTACTTCAAGATGCGGAGAGATCCAGCCTGTCTAATCCAATTGGCTTCACTTTGGATGCCTACAAGACATGAAGTTGAACAAAATAAATGTAAACCAAAGCAAAGCTCTGATGCGCACTGCTGAAGAATACTACTTGTCATGGAAAGGTCAACTGCTGTCAGACCGCTGCTAAATTACAGCGTTTTCTTTTTTCTCCAGTCTGGGAAACAAATCGAAACAACAGGGCAGACCTGTGGTTGGAAGAGAAGCAGATTCAACGTGGGGCTGGAGTGGGGTGGAGCTTCCCCACCAGCAAGGGGTGCTGGGGCAGCCCACCACCATCCAGTGGGAGAAAATCTTCTTTAAGGGCACACACAGAGAAGCTGGAAAATGGGATTTAGAGGCTCTGCTCTGCTACTGATTTCCTGCATGTCCCTGAGCAACTCACTTAACCTTTCTGTATTTCATCTTCTCTTGGATTTAAAAAAAAAAAAAAAAGTATTAATACTGTTTCTCTGCTTCTGCAGGGAGAAGTGAGGACTAGGACCTTTAGAGGTGGCTCATATGCTTTGGCCCACAGGATCTTTTAAGTCCTGTAAATAGACATCAACTCAAATTCACGTCAAAAATTTTACACGGTGCCAAGCAAAGAGATAGAACTTTGTGTTTGCTATGGAGAGGTCACCACAAAACTATGTATCATTCTGAATTGTGCCAGAAATTCTCTTCAGTTTTATTTCCACAGCAAGGGACTCTGTTAGCGTCAGCATGTACAAACTTTAAAGAGTTTTCATACTTTCTGCACCAGGCTGGGAAGCTTGCAACAAAATCCCAGGATGAGGCTAATATTGTCTAGTGTCCTGGCCAAATGTACTGTACAAACCCTGGAGTTTTCTGCACGTTCCAACCATATCCAAACTAGTTTAAAATGTTCAAAACCTAGGAGACATAGTAAGAGGCGCTACGCTAGGGATGATCTCCTACAACATCAGTGGAACATCCATTTTGCCTGAGGAATTGTGTATTCCCAGATGTCACCACCAAATAACACAGCAGAAAACCTGCAGAAGCTGCTTGTTTGTCTCTGTGTTTTCAAGTCTTAATAACACTACTGCAGCTTCTGTCATAACCACTGATACCTGTTCTCACCTTTCCTATATGATATATAAAGGTCCTTGACACTGAACCAACACTTTAACTTACTTTCTTATAACGTGAATAGTTATGAAGTCTTACCTTGCTATTCTTCTANAAGAAGAATCCAGAAAGCACCTCTCAGGAGAAAGAACACTGTCTAGAAGGACTTGAAGCAGGATGTCAGGATGTCAGAGGCATTCTTAAATCTGAACAAACTTTCACCTCCATAGACAGTATGAAAACTTATTTCATGTGCACTGGACGTCTGAAACAGGAGGCAACAATCTTGTTTCTGTGCTTTGTTCGCAAAGCTGTTTCCATCTCCTTTAATATGGCTTTGGACAGAGGAGGTCAGCACTAATAATCTTCATCTACATGTCAGTCAGACACAGTCTTATCATAACCAGGCATCACTAATGCCGCACTTCTTAATCTTGCCTTTACATGGAAAATAGACCTGGTTTTGCCATATAGAACAGACCTTATCTTAGTGCTCCTGTTTTAACTTTTCTCTGGTTTGTGTCTAAAGTAGGAAGTATGCAACTTTTATGGACTTACCTTTCAGATAATGAAATATTGCTCCTGGCACTTAGAAACCCATTCAGTTTTGCTTTTCTTGCTGCAAACAAGAAGTGATATCATCTCTACTGTAGTTGACTTTATTCTTTTATGTTAAGTATTTTCTCTTCTCCAGGAACAGTAAGGATGTAGTTGAAAGGTCCTTTCCTTGCATTTTGCAATACACAGTCATCCTTATTACCTGTAACCGCAGGGCCCAGCTAGCATTTCCACGTGCTAATCCATGTTATAACTTGGAAATGTTCTAAGGTTCAAAATGCAAGGAGCAATCTCTCCGTACTATAGACAGTCACAAGCTCATTTCAGTGCTTGCAAATACAAAGTTTTACTGGATGCAGAATATAGATTTCATGTTGTTTTCTTATTAAAACAGTTTTGGACTGTGGACCTCAATACCCTATATGGTCAGATATGAAGACAATTCACTACTAGGAGTGCTGCCAGCTAATGTCCTAATCGTTCCTGTGGTGCAGCGTATTCCATCCCTTGAAGATGGAGTACAGTATGGAAATCCAAAAGGATGAGTTGAATTTCAGTCCCTCTACTCTGAGGATGTAAGGAGTTTCAAATCCAGCTCTGAATTATACTGACTGTAGAGCCAAGTTGAGCTCCACTGGGATGTGGGATTTTATGGATATCCCTAGCAGACTAACTAGAAAGACATCTTTTCATACTGTATGACAAGAAGCTGTAATAGGATCCAATCTGGATAACCTTTACTGAGGCTGAGATGACACAAGGTTCATCCATATGAAATTCCTAGAACATAAGCTGTGGAACAGGCAAAGAGAAGCTTGAATGGCTTATAATTTTAGGTGATGACTGGGCACTAACAGATTAATCCAGTTATTAGACAACCCTGGCTTGTCTACATTGCAAAAAATCTCTCTAAATGCACATTGCTTCTTTCCTTCTTCCACCTTTTCCTCTGCTTGCACCTGCTTTGGCTTCAAGCACTGAAGAAGAATCAGATCAAAGCTGTGGCCACCAGCAAAGGACCTGCTTGTTCCCAGCATGGAAGCCCTGCTGCCGCTATAATTGCCCGTTGCAACTTGGACAGGCCCAAACACGTGTGACTGCAGCTTGTTGGCATCATTTATGTGGCACCTCTGCATCAAGTAGCCTCTTCCAGAGATGTTTATGTCAGTCACAGAGCATTAGGGAAAGAAGCCATAGGCAAAAACCCCACAATTTTTAAAACAAGTCATCAAGCACAACTATGTTTTCCCACTGTGACATCCAAATTATGCACAGGCACGTGCACGCCCCAGCAGCATGTCCAGAGCCTGCCTGGTAAACACCAGTGTGTGACTTGTGAGCTCCCAAAGTTTTGTCTCGCATCCATGCTACATCTGTGCTACATGTGTCCTTCGTGGTGACATACGTCTTCAGTACACCAGGTCCCTGCTCTGCCTTGCGTGCATTTAGAGACAGTGACACATGAAGCCTGTGACAGCGTGGAGGAAAATAAATGAACCTTCAATCCGAGAGGAAGAAACTGCCCCCTCAGAAAATAAAGGAAGACGTGCTCCTATCTTGGAATGAAAACATTACTTCAGCAGATATTCGGTTTCTTTTCTCTTTCTTTGTCTACTCTACTAGCATGTTTTAAAATTAATTACAATATTCAATAGCCTGTTGACAGCATGTCAGCAAGCCTCTAGAAGGGACTCAGTGGACGGTCTCTGGTCCATGCTGAGACCAATTTTACAAGCGTTTTCCTTCTCTCCTGAAGCACTGCAGGGATAATAAAAGATCTTTCCTTCCTACGCTGCTACCAGAGACAGTGCATTACAATTTTACTTCCCATCAGCAGTTCTGAGTCATCTCCATGCACAGAGGCTTCCCTTGTTGAATTAGAGGAGGTTCATTAGCGTACACAGCAGCTACTCCAGTCCAGCCACCCGGGCTGCGGTGCTTAACACCCTCAATCATTTGATTTGCCTCTTCAGGTCAAATTACTGGAACTCTACATTAATAAAACTAGCGCTCACCCTTGGGTGGATTCCTCATTTTCCTAAATCTTGTCTCTTTACATTCCCGATCCTGGCTACTGTGAAAGCCATTACTTCCAATAAAGGCCCTTTAGGGCAACTGACTGCTTTATTTAGTTTTCCTCTGCTGTTCTGAACTATATGAGCAAGAGGGGTTTTAATCAGTATCTCCCAGCTATGCTAAGCGTGGTGCAAAAAGAGGTGCAGGGAGCAGCAACCAGACACGAAGTTGTCATACGTTAATTTGGGTACAGGCAGATATGTATTTGCTTACATTACAGCTCTGAGACACGAAGCACTGGATGAGTGAACAGGGCGAGAGCCCCAGTTTTTGCCTGGGTCTCTCTTCCTGCCACCCTTCCTTTTTTGTCAGGGCTTTTCCTTCATAATCTGACAATGAAACCTGTTTGAGTGAGTGAGTGAGTGAGTGAGTGAGTGAGTGAGTGAGTGAGTGAACAGGCCCCCTCAACACGTCCCTTGCAAGGCGGTAGACAAGCAGCAGATGGAGGGAACACAGAAGAAATCATTTCTTCATGGGGAAAAAGGCTGGGGAATAAGAATGCAGGAAATCCCTCCATCAGTATTAAAGAGTCATAGCAGCCTTCACCAAAACCACTCATTTTCATCTTTTCCTGATCCAGGCAAACCCCATGCTGAAGAAGCTTCAGCACAAGAACAAAACAGCCACCACATTCGCATGTCTTTGCCCTTTGTCTCCGTCCTTTCCCTGCTGTACCAGACCTTAGCCCCAGCTCATGACGACGTATTTATGAAGGACACTGACCTACTCAATTCAACCCTTGAAAGACCTACGACGCTGTTGTGCCAAACCACAACTAAAAGCAATCTTTGGAAAAGCAGATTTAAAAATCTCTCTCTAATCCTTCTGTCTTGGCAGAACGTAAAAACGTGCTTTAACGCGCAAGTCCTTAGACATCTTCATGCATCCTGTTTTTCTCACAGCCACCAGTATGATGATTAGAAACTTATCTGTTTTGCACTGTGCAGCACTCTGAGACCTGGGACACTGTGCTTTGCTGTGGTCTGCCAGGAGCCTGGGGATGGTCCCTCGGCGTCACCCCTGCAGAGACGGTACCTTGCATGGCTGCCATCTCCTCCCTTCTGGGCCACAAGCACTGGTCACACTGGCACTGAAAGGGCTTTAATCCCTCCTGTGGCTTCACAAACTGCTGTGCCAGGTGAAAGTGAGCTTGAGAGATGCATCGGAAGCGGAGGTTTCCTCGCCTCGTCTGCTATCAGATCTTCTTCTCCTCCTCCTCATGACTGGCTCCTAGTGCCTCCTCACTGTGTAAGCCAAGTCTCACTGAAACTAAAGACCAACTAAAAGTAGTCTTTGAGAGAAGCAATTCAGACTCATTACCTTCTGCTGTCAACCGGCAGCAATGGGCTGAGCTATTGATGATTCAGCTCTGCAGTTGCTGCTAGAGCCTTTTCTTCTCTTGTTTTCCCAGGAGAGCCCCCCTGACGGAGCAGAGCAAGCAATCACCCTTCCTTGAACAACTGCACAAATGGGAGCTGTCAGCAACATCTCAGACCATTGAGGAACCCCAGCGGCCAATATGCCTGTAAGAGACCCATGATTTATAATTTGCAACAGGAGCTACACACTCATTTTTTTCCCCCTTGGGGGAAGGATCCAAAGCTAACAATGCCGTGTCCTTATCAGCAACAACATTTTCTGGGGAGTGGTCCAAAAGTGACTGACGCAAGGCTCCTTCTCTGGAGTGCTTTGTCCTATTCCCAGGTGAAGTACGCTTGCATCCAGTTGAACCCTTTGAGCTTTGTTAGTGGGTGTATATATAGATGTGAGTAAGAACACAGTGATGGTCACAGTGGCAAAAAAAAAATAAAATTCCATAAGGCTCCTGCATTTCTTACTCCAAATGGGTATGCCATGTGGCAGAGGGCTAGCCATATTTGAGCTGTGGTATTAACTGTAATAACCACATAAAGCACCCACTTCCCCAGCCACCATCCTAGAAGTAGTGGATAGCTACGATCAATTTTCCAGTAACAGCAGAGATAGGAGGTGCCAGGGATGAACAGACCCTTTGCAGATGAAGAGCAGATGATTTGGCTCCACTCACAACCCAGATAAGACATTCGGCAGTGCTTCCACCAGTAGGATGGAGGGAACTATAACAGACCTGCTAAATACGTGCTATTTCTTTCCAGTCTCGGGAGTGTGGGTTTCTAAGCAAGACCACAGTTCCCAGTGTGCCGCTGGTCATGGCAGACGGCTACTGGGTATTACAGCTGCTCAGAGCAACAAGAAGTTGGGATTATTGAGTCTTGGCCTCAACCATCCACAACAACACCATCGTTGCTGGTCAGAGACATTTTAATTTTAAACAGTTGCACGTGGTCTGTTGCAGGACGTGCCCGGTGCTTCTCAGTGGCAGACACAGTCATTCGCGTCCTGCAGCTCTGCTAGAGCCTTGAGTCCCACTCGGGGAGTTTTGTGACATGGGCAAACGGGACGTAGGTGGGAAGGTGCAAGAACACAACTGCTGCTGTGCTGATGCTGTGTCCCCAGGGCTGAGGGGCTGCTGCTCCCCTTGTTTGGTACCACTGCCAGGCAGAGGCACCCTGGTCTCCAGGGCTTTCCTGTGAGAAGGTGAAGATGCTCCTTCCTTCTCCAGCCTAGCTGAAATCAGTTCAGCAGGAGTTGAAGCAGGGAAAAGTCCAGGACATTGAGGGAATGCCCTGCCTAGAAGGCAGCTTCCCAGACTACCAGGATTTTCGCTGTTCTTCTGCTGCATGACTGGTGGCAGTGGTGCCTTTCAGTCCTTTATTCTGCCCCTGCTGCGTGGCTCTCCCAGCACCCTGGCTGTGTGTTAGCCTGGGCACTGATACCAGCTTTGAAGTCACCGTTGGTGGCAGAGGAGCAGGAAGCTGGGGATTAAGGGGAACATTTCTTGTGAAGGGGATAATCACGTGCACATCGCACAGATCGGATAGCCCTCCTGCAAGCCAGAGCTACTAATGAGCTGTTTAACCTGAGGCTGTTGAAGGGCTTGTAACAAGTTCCTGTCCTGTTCCGTTTCCCAGCACTGGTTATGATGGCTGTCTGACAGAGGTCTTCTGCCAGAAATATTTTGTTTCTTGCCCTCCCCTGTGTCTGGCCTTCTTCATCCTGGGCACAGATGGTGCGTTGAGTCCCCCAGCTCCAATCCCTGAGTGGTTTCCGGGCTCAGCATGTGGGATCTGCTCTGCGGCACAGCCTCTCCTGACCCCGCTCCAGTGCTGGGTCCCAGCGGATCCATGTGGACCCATGCCAACCACTCTGCTCCCCCTGGCCAGGGCTCACCCAGGCATGCTGGACGGCCACCCTCACTCCTCAGCTACCTTTTTTCTTAAAGGATTGGAATATTTACTTTTAATTAGTATTTACATAATGAATAGCTTAGCAACAAGCTAGTTTTTCATTTAGGCAGTGCTAAACAGCTATCATGTACTTTTTATTTTGCCAAGTAAATATGCCAGTGGAAAGTAGGTGAGTAAAAAAAATTAGCCTTTATAAAATACAGAAGACACTGAGCATGGAGTGAAAATTGTTTGAACGTGGTTTGGAGGTCACATGGTAGCCTTATATTCTTGGGTCTAATCTAAAGGCACCAACAGAAAGTGCGATTTGAAATGATACTCCGGGAAAAGGCCTGCATTTGAAGAAATCCAGAGCTCTGTAGGACTCAGCTGTAGACCTGATAATGGACTTGAAGGTGCAGGAGAGGGACCTGAGAAGTGGCTATGAATGAGATGGTGCAGCCACGTAAAGGATATGGTGGAGGGGTTTCAGACTCCGTGTTCAGCTGCACTTCTGCCTCCTGTTTTGCCTTTTTGGGATTCAATGTGAGACATCTGCTTCCTGACATGAGCTCCCCTTTGAAAGATGTGACCAGGCATGAAACAGCCAAGAGCTGGGTCTCTCGGGGCTGAGCCAGATGCCTTCGTTCCTCCCCCTACAGCAAAGCCCCTGTGAACTGAGGTCTTCTACATCTCCCACAAAAGCTGCTGACTTCATTCATAAGGATAATAATAACACAGACTGTGAGGGTTGTTTGGTTAATGAGCTTCAAATTCTTGGGGGAAAAGAAAGGTTCGGTGCCTTGGCTGGCGAAGTGAGTGATGGAGCCAGGACCCATGACCTCCTGGTCCCACACTCAGTCTGAAGGAGAAGGTTGTTACTCTTGGCAGTATAGACCGCTGAAAAGCAGCCGCTCTGTACGCTCTGGACTCCTTTACCTGCTTCAATAAACCATCCACATCCACCCTGGCTGGGAAATACAACTGCTGAAGTCAAGTTGCTATCAGGTGAAGGACAGGGGTGCTGTTTATTTTAGTTTAGTTTATTTAGAGCCTTATAATTATTTTTCACATGGCTATATTCATTATTATTTATTTTGGACTTCAAGCAGGATTTTCCCTTTTAAAACTGCACCCACTTGGGCTCGGCAGCTGCCTTAACTCACGCAATCGGAATGAACTGAGATTTACAAGTAAAGGGAATGTATACCTTCCTATAAAATGTTTCTGTCTTATTAGAGTCTATCAGCCACTCTAAATCTGGGAAGGGAGAAGGCTTTTTTCCAGATAAAAAGTCTGGGATACGCTGCACGGGACAGTTCTAGCTGGTGCAGCAGACACCAGACACAGCGAACCGCCAGGTTCTCCTCCACACCTTTGCTTTGCCTGTAAAATCACCCGTGGTCTTTTAATTTTAGACAGTGTCTTTTGAAGCTACTTAAGTTGTTATAGAAACTGTTTAGAGGAGTGAGTTACTCTCGAAAGGAAGCCTTCACCTCAATCACTTGTTGTGTTTTTGTGGGAGAAAGCCCTGTGCTACATTCAGCTGGTGGTGGTGACAGCTCCTGACCCACCTTAGACTGCAGCTGCGTGTCAAAGCCATCCACAAAGGCTGTGTCCCCAGTCCTGATGGGGACATCGTGCTTGGGTTGCTGAGATCTCCTCTGTCGGTTTCTTTCAGCTGCTCAAGAGTAGTTTAGGAGATGAAACTAAGGATCTGTTGCAAATCCATGGTGACAAACAAGGGTTTTATAAACAGGTGACAGGCAAAAGTTCCTGTTTCTGGACCAACATACCTCCACCCTGATGTGCACAGCCCTGGGTTGTCAGCTCTGGGATGTGAACGCTGCTCCTGTACCACACGTCAGCCTTGAGAAGCAAAAGCAGCTGCTGTGCTGGTAAAGGGACAGTCACCTTCCCCGTGCGCCCTACCCAGGCAGAGACCACGCACCGACAAGGAGCTGGGAAGTCCACGAAGTCCTGCCCCACCACCCTTCTGGCTAATCCTGGGCAGAGGGAGCTGCTGGTGCCGACAGGGATGCACACAGGTCTCTCCCTGTGTGCGTTTTACCCGCAGTGCACACACATCCAGCTGGTTGCCTGCGGTTACGTTGCAAATGAAAGAGTGATGACTAATGAATTCATGGGTGACAGGGACAACAGGGAGAGTGGGGAGCTGCGGTGACCTCGCAGAGAAGTTAAAAACTGGAATAAAAGCCCCTTGCGCTCTTGCTGGGAAACACCTGGGCTCCTCCTGTGCACAGGAGGTGGGACAAGGACAACACAGCACACCAGCTCTCTGCCATCATTGGGGCGTGCTGGAGGAAAGCCCACAGGACTTTGGACCCCCAAGACTGTTTTATTTTAAAGATGAAGTCAATTTGTTTGACTGCCTCGGCATTTATGGCATCCCCCAAAAAATGTACAACACCAGGAGCTTCGCGCGTGCTGCTCCTGTTTGGCCAGGCAGCAGAACTGCCAGGCACAGGCACGACCTTTTGGCCAGAGCCTTTGAACCCTGACTCAGAGGGACCTGGCAGCAGCAGGGAGAAGAGCCCAGCATGATTTTCAGGGATCCTCAGCAGAGGATCCAGGTGGGCTGCTAGAAACCCCACAGACGAAACCACGTTGGCCTGGAGGGAGGACGTGTGCCCAATGAGAGGGCAATGGCATTTCTGTCTCCTCCCCTCCCTAATCCTCAACCTGGATCTACGTTTACATCTAGCTCTGCATTTTGGAATTGCAGCATCTCCCTCGTTGCGCCACCTGCTCCTCCAGGTCTCTGGGACACCTCTCCCTGCTTTCCACTTCCATCAGAGGGTTACACAAGGGATTATGAAACCAAATGGCTTTGACCTTTGAAGTGGGAAATCAATGGCTGGGCAGGGCTCAATTCACTGCAGAAATATTTACAGGCACATCAGGAACATTGTATTAATTTCTTTCATTCTGGGGAGAAGGCAAGGAGCCAGCACATATTATGCTCGATTTGTACCTTAAGGTCTTCATTATGACTCTTGCTTTACCCGTCCTGGCCTTCTGTCGTACCCTGGGGAGCAGCTCAGCTGCAGTGTGGAAGTCAGACACATTTTTAGGGAGAAACGTTTCTAGAACTGGAAACATCAGTGCCGAAAACTCTAGTGGCGTCTAGTGGCAATGATGTCCCCATGGACTCAAAGGGCTGGACACAGGTGACTTTGTGACAGGAGTGCAAGCACAGAGCTTGGGTTCCTGGAGAGCCAGCAGCTGCAGCAGCATCTCCAGGGATGCAATCAAAGAAGTCCTCAGGCATCAGGCACAACCTTTTTTTTTCTTTTTTTTTTTTTGTGCCAAAAGCTGAGCTTTTGATACTTCCCTAGTGAACTGTGGGAGAGCATGCCAGTTCTCTGGGGAATGGGGAGGAATTTTGGAGGATATAGGGTTCTCAAAACATTGAGTCTGTGCCTCCGTCGAAGAGGTTAATAGCCTGAGTAGGAGAGAAAACGCAGGCTTGCAGGTTCGCTGTCTATTTAGCTGGTCGGACTTGCAACCATTTTTTATCCCAAGTGTTCTGTCGTGAGCTGGCGGAAGGGGGGAATTTGAGTTTGCCAAGGCTAATTTTAGTAAGACAGCCTTACACCGTTTCCCTCAGGGCGAGCTACATTTAAAAAAAAAAAAAAAATCAACCACAGATTAAAATCACCCAATTACCATACTGTAGCAAATAAAAACACTAGCCAAAGATGTAATCTCACGTGCTATTAAAATGCACTAACACACAAAGCACCATTCACAGATACCATCTCCTAGGTGGATGCCACACACAATAGCCCATCTAAAAGCCATTACCTTCATTGTTTAAGGAGTTACACACAGTGTTTATTCTGACATTCCAGAGTGGGCTGGGGTGGGTACAGAGGCTGGGTGGTCATGAGCCGCGGTGCCTTTCGCTTTCACATGCTGCTCTGAATTTAGCCCCAGTTCATTAATGAGCAGAGAAAATGAGGACTCGCTGATGTATAGTAGGTGGGATATTCGATACGAGCTAGAGATGTGCTGCAAATTTCTCGCAGAGCTAGGGAATAAGTTAAACAGGGTTCGCATCAGAGGTCATGACCAGGCTGAGAGGGGGCAGGGGATGTGGGAGCTAAGGAGACTGAATTCTGCTTACCACCTTCTGTTGTACACATCACCTTGATCTTAGTTCTTACCACCCTTCTTGCTACTAGGCATGGTCACCAATTAGGCAAATTTGTTGATGGTAACCAGCAAAATAAGTATCTTTGCATGTTCTGGAGACGTTTGTGTCCAGGACTCGCAGTGTGTTCATTTTCCTCAAACACATTCACTTCTAAAGGATCCTCCTGTCCCCCAAATCTCACATAACACAACTTCTGCCTTTGTTTTAGGGTATCGATTCACTTCCATGCTAAGAGCAAAATCTCCCTGACAATTCCCACTGCCAGTGACCAGCCTCTGTGTAAACCAGGATGACTGATGGCTACATTTGGACTGAGGCACTCCAAAGAAGCGAGGCGAGCCCAGGCTTACGCTAAGACACTTCTGAATTGTGATTTCCTTTTTCCAGCAAGGTATTTAGGGAAAGGATGGGACCATAGATGTTGTAATGACAGAGAAAAACAACCTTTTTAGCACTACCTTGTGAAGTCTGCTCCAAAAGACCTAGCAGGCATTCATGGATGTCCTCTTCAGATGCCTGGAGGAATAAGGATTAATTAATTCTGTCTTACTGAGGCAAAACAGAAAATAAGGGCGAAGTGACTGAAAAGGTCTATGTCCTATGATCTAGGAACCAAATGGCAAGGATTATAGTCTTTTCTCCTTGTGTGTATTGACACTCCAGGTCTGGGGTCACCTATGCAAATGCTGAGCACTTGCCCAAGGGCTCAGAAGACATTGTAGCTCCGCAGGGGTTGCACAGCTTTTGAAAGATGTCCACAGGATGACCAGGCATCTACTGGCAGCGTGGGCATGGCAGACTTGACCTACCCATACTCTAACTAGCCAGGGTGCCATAAACTCCATCATGGGCTGTTCAAATCTGTCCAAGATATTAGCATTGCTGAATTCGTTCCTCCTGCACCCTTGCTGCTGTTGTCGGTCCTCCTGGTGGCACATACAGTGCAGAGCTATGGTTAGAGCTCAGCCCCATCTCTGCCTGGACATCTTCTCCTTTTGCACATCTCGGCTTCCCCACTGGCTTCGTCCTGCCCAGCACAAGGCACCAAGGCACCAGCTGGTGGCTTGGCCCCGGCACGTGTCGTACCTGCTTTCAGACCATGCCAAGGGCCTTGCCCACAGTGGAAAAGGTGATTAAACAAAATTAAAGTCCCTTGGGTTTGCACCAGATGAAGAATGTGCATGCAGCACCCACCATGGCCATGCCACCCTGCGGCAATACGTTAGCAAATCCTCCTCTAGCTCTTGAACCATCCCTCAGAGCCGAGGGAAAGCTTGGTCTGACCAGCAGCCACACAAGCTATTTTGGGTTTGATATGCAGAAGATTTGATAAGAAAGCTCTCAGGAAAAAACAAATTTCCTCTTGGACTCAGTAGAAATGGGCACATATTCTGGCACACAGAGTTCCCTTTCCTATAAGCTCATGAAGTAGCCTTCTAAAATTAGGAATGAGAGGTGAAGCTCTGGCCCCACTGCAAGCAGGGACTTCTGTCTCCAGGACCAGGATTCACTGTGGGGTACAGTAGATCCTCATTGATGGTGGGGAGAAGAGGGCTGAAGGCCTGTGCTTTCTGTGTTGCTTCCCTGGTGTGCCTCCTATATATATATGCCCGTTATTTATGCAAGTCAGAGGTTTATGGTGGGTCAGTGTAGGTGCCATACAATTTGCCTCCTGCCTTACAATACTGAGCATTATCTGAGGAGCTCAGACCACCTTGCAAGAACAAGGGCAGGAAAGAGTCTGGAAGTGAGAAGCAAGGCACCTCAGCATGGTCACAGCTCGGCGCATTTGTGTTTGAACCAGACTCGTCTGCCTCACACCATGAGTGTGCAATTCAGCTTGGCTCCAGACTAGGCTTCCGTGAAATTACAGCTATATTTATGCAGCCTCATCTGCTCTGTGGCCCCAGGTGCCCATCGCACCTGACTGGTGTCTCCTCTGATCTGCTGGGTGGTAAAGGAGCAGAAGCCACCTCAGTGCTGATGATGTCTGGAGGATAGGGTGCATTTGGCGCTCAAAATACCTCCACTGTGTGGCAGACTCCCCTGCTGCAGCCTCACACCACGGCTTTGCACCACGAGGGGAAACAAGATACTGGGGAGTGAACAAGACTGCTGGCAGCATGGGCTCAGAGGTCATTGCCAGGGACAAGTCAAGAAGGAGGTGCAGGTTAGAGATAGTGATCTCCTCTGCTTATGAAAATGATGTTCAATTATGGGAAAAACAGTAATGAGAAGAAAAAAAAAAAGTCTTGATAACAATCTTTTATCTCTAGCTATTATTTCAATGCTCTCTTCTGTTTCCTCTGCTGCCCTCATGTTGTGTCATTTTGTAACCTGTATTCACCATCAGTATTGATTTACAGGCAAGCAGTTCAGTATTTGGCCCAGAGACAATGAATCTCTGGTGTTCAGCTGTCCCAGCCAGTGTCATGTTCCATATAAAGTGCCTCAGTTTTCACTGGGGTCATTGCTCATATTCAGCAGTTTCCTTTTTCCTTGGTCTAGTCTGAAAAAAAAAAAAAGGATGATAACTGGCTCCCTACAAATGCCAGTACTCCAGAGGTGAACAGCCGTGCTCTCCCACACCCAGCAGATGCCCTGGGAGGTGCACAGAGAGGACCAGAGGATCCTGCCCACTTTGGTGCAAGATTTCCCCCCTCACTCAGTTTCCCTTCACACCTCCGCGGCACCCTCGCGTGGGAGGATGTGGGGACAGGCACTCTTTAACAGCGGTGGCACCTGCGGAAGCATTAGGGTTGCTCCCGTGTCAGATGGGTGCTGTCTCAGGCACTTCACACCATCCTGCAGCCCCCTGAGTGGAGGAGAGCCCCTCCACTGCTCCGTCCCCCTGTGGAGCACAGAGTGGGCACAGTCCTCAGGGGTGTTGGGGCTGGGGTTCTGAAGGTGGAGGTAGCAGCATCTTCCCTGTCGAAAAGAGGCAGGAGTGTTTCTGTCCTTTCTGCTGTCCTCCCTGCTGCAGGTGGGTGCCAAAGGGAGCCTTGGGCTTCTCCTTACTGCTGTGGGCTCCTGGAGCAAGGAGATACCCTGGGGTTCCCACCAGACCGTGCAGGGAGCTCCGAGAGAAACAAGCAAACAAAAAACCCCCCCACTTTATCACTTGAACCTTAGTTTCTGCTTGCACTGTTGTTCCAAACAAGCATAAATGCGGACTCAACGGGGAGCTGTGAGTCACGGGTGGCTCCCCCTCACGGCTTGCGAAGCAAGAGAGGAGGAGACATCAAGAGCCAGGAGATTGCACTGCTACCACGGCCAACCTGCCGAAAGCTTCCTTGAGCAGGAGAGTGAGGAAGCCAAAAGCCCCCAGTGGAAGGCAGAAGTGGCCCACAGAAAGTGTCCTTGTCCCTCTTCCCGCGGGCTGCAGCACTGCTGAGTGCCCGCTGACGGCCAAAGCCAGGCACACGCAAATGAATCCAGTAGGAAAAAAAAAAAGGGCGAAAGGCAGAATGGAGCCCCTCTGAGCAGGTGCTGCCAGATAGTCCGAAGCGTGCCCAGCGAGGCTCAGGCCAGGGTGGGCTGCTCGCCTGCAGCGGGGGCCGGTGCTGATGAGCAGCCGCAGGAAGAGGGATGTTTCCGTGGCATCTGCACGCCGCTTCTGCCGCTCTACGGCCCTCCCTGCAGCCACATACCAGCCAAGCACTGCGACTTATCAGTTCTCTGCAAGAAGAGAATTTTACAAATTTCTCTCCCACCAAAGTGACAGTTGAAGACTGTCGCTTTCAAGCACTTGCCAAGGGCCTGATCTGGCCAGCTGGTTAATATCAGAGTGCTTTGTGCTTTCCAGCTTGCGATAAGCATCTGGGCAGGCAGGGTTAAGGCCAGCATCCCAGCTCGTCACAGTCCTGAGGAAGGTCTTGCATGCCCAAAAGCCTGGCTGTTTTTTCCAATTATGTCAGTTGGGCTAATAAAAGTGATTACCTCTTTCTATCAACCCTGCCTTTCTCATTGATCCCACAGGCCATTCTTCAAATGTCACCCAGCAAGGAGGGAGCACACATCCAATTATAAAAAGAGAAAAGATTACCGTGATGACAAAGCAGCGGGGTCAGTGGTGCAGATGTGCTGCGTGCAACAAATGAGACATGCCTGGTTTTGACAACCTCCAAGCCCAAGGAACCCAGAAGGAGGCATTTTGGGGTGGGCTGGGGCTCTCGCCAGCACTTTAGGCAGCGTAAGAAGCGCAAACTTAACTGCTTCCTAACCTCTCCTCTGAGCTTTGGCATTGTATTTGTTTAAATGAGAAGCCTTGAGCATACTGGAAAGATAATAACTACTCAAAAGCACAGATAAAGGCATGCAAACGTCAAAAGCAACTCAGACTTCGGGTGATGAAATTTATTTTTATGTGGGCCAAACTCCTGCCTTTATTTTGAACCCATGATCATTAGTGACACTTAGTGTGGGTCGCGGCTGCGCAGCCAAGGGTAGGAATCAGCTCGACACACCTCCCACAGGTGAACAAAGATTGCCAACACAAGCAAGAGCTGCAGAATCAAGGAAGAAAACTCAGCCTTTCTCTGCTTCCTCCACCACACCCTGTTAACAAAAGCAGAGGTTCAGACTTCTTTGAATACAGTACAACAAAGACAAAATATTTAGATGCAAGCCGGGCTGGCTGATCTCTACACCCTGGGCCACAGAGACTTCCAAAGTCCTGAAGCAGGCTCCGGAGAGGGATGCAGGACTGTTACCAGGGATGCCACAGGACATCAAATGCCTTTGCTAAAGCACTTGTTACGAAGAAGAGAACTTAGCTTTGACTCTCCCAGAGCTGGTGTTTCCCACCAGGTCCCCAAACCTGCTTCTCCTCTTTTCAAGACTCACTGCTTCATGCCAGGAGGAGCATTTGTGTGTCTGTTAGGATAGGGGCCCTAACGCTTTTTGAATGCTTTGATTTGGTGTCAGAGTATTCCCAGATATTAGCCTCACCCACAGGAAAGCACAGGTAACTCGCCAGGTTATTACCAGAAGCTTACTTTGATCACTTCCTAGACCTTTCTGATCAGCTCTTAAAAAAACAGGGGAGCAGGGAGCTGAGGACATACAGTTCCCAGACCTGCTGCTTTTCCTTCCCTGTTCTGCTCTGCTCTTCCGATATTGCATCTCACCCTCACCTCCGCTTTTCCAGCAGTTTCTTGCCATGCTTCCCTTGCAAGCTGTGCGCTGCCGGGCCCGGGCAGAGGGGTGTGCAGGCTCCTGAGTGCATGGGAGCTGCGGAACAGATATTGCACCCGGCAAGTGCTAAATGAGCCTGTGGCTGCGCATGGGTCAGACCCTCCGCTGGTGTGCAGCTGTGAAAGGCAGAGCAGGGCTGCAGGCTCACTCTGGCGGGTTATGGTTGTACCTGTTGGTACCCGTGAAAACGTACAGCCCCACTTATCTCAACAGCGGGCAGGGGAAACTCCCGGTAATAAGGTAAGGTCATTAGCACCGCACGTGCAGGTCCCCCAAATGCCTCTGCTTTCCAAAGGCTGCGTGGGTCTGCAGTGGGAAGAGGTGCCTGGTGGATCTTCTGTTCACATCTCTTCATTTTTCAAACCTCTAAAGAGCGCAGATGCAGAAGCGGAGCGTGGGAGCCGTGCGGGGAAGCCACCAGTTAAGGAAAACCCCTGCCTAGACAGAAATGTCGTACTGCCAAAATGGCCTTTCATCTCGTTTCCTGATCCCAGCACCTCACTTGCACCTCCCTTTCAAACCACCACGCTTCCTCTCTGTACACCCGGCTCTTCTCTACAAACAGCCGGGGTGCGACACCGACACCCAGCGGGACGTGGTGTGGGGCCGGTGGGGTGAATGCTGCTCCCTGCCGCAGCCCAGCCCTCCAGGAAAAACAAGGCACGATCGTGAAGCCCTGTCGGACTCCAGTGGCTGATGTTTTTCAAGTAAGATCTAACATTGGCAACCGTTTCATCACTAACGATGGCAGGAGTCCTCCACTGCTGCTGCTGCGGAAGGGGCCACGGCGCAGCACCCAATGAGACACTGAGCAAAAGCGACTCTTTCTCTTCCCCCTGTCTGTGGTATAAGGTAATTTTAGAACCACAGCCTTCAGGCTTCACCGTCACCTCCACGAGCCCCCCCATGACCTGCAGGCAGCGTGATGTGTCCCTGCGGGAGAGCAGCGGGAGGCTGGACACAGAAATGAAACTCCAGCAGCAGCGTTATCTCCCGTTAGGTTAAAAGGAAGTTTGCAGGATTCCTTACTCCTTATTTAGCAAATTTGTTTGTTTTGGAGGGAAATACTTGTGATAGCGCCCGGGGCCAGCCGCATGCCTGGCAGCAGCGTGGCAGCGCGGCAGTCCCGCAGCCTCCCCCTCCCGGCCAGCGCCCCTGGGGCAGCTGAGGGCAGCCTGTGCCCTTGACCATCTTGGGGGTTTCTGGGCCTGGGCTGCGGCTCCAGCACTCGGATGCACCCCAGCACCCTGGCGGCCTGGGTGCTCAGTGGGGTGCGGGGCTGGGGGTGAAGCCTCAGCAGTGGTGCTGGGCTGGGGGAGCTGGGAGACCTGGGTGACACGGAATCAGAGAATGGTTTGGGACCTTTAAAGGTCATCTAATCCCAACCCCCCGGCCATGAGCAGGGTCAGCTTCAACGAGATCAGGCTGCTCAGAGCCCCGTCCAACCTGATCCTGGGTGTTTCCAGGGATGGGGCATCCACCACCTCTCTGGGCAACCTGGGCCAGTGTCTCACCAGCCCCATTATGAAAAATTTCTTCCTTATATCTAGTCTAAATCTTCCCTCTTTTAGTTTAAAACCATTAAGCCTTGACTTATCACTACACTCCTTGGAAAAAATCCCCTCCCCATCTTTCCTGTAGCCCCTTTAGGTGCTGGAAGGGGCTATAAGGTCTCCCTGGAGCCTGCTCTTCTCCAGGCTGAACAATCCCAGCTCTCCCAGCCTGTCCTCACAGCAGAGGGGCTCCAGCCCTTCCAGCATCTTTGTGGCCTCCTCTGGCCCCGCTCCAACAGGTCCATGTGCTTCTTACGCTGGGGGCTGCAGAGCTGGAGGCAGCGCTGCAGGGGGGTCTCCCCCGAGCGGAGCAGAGGGGCGCAATCCCCTCCCTCGCCCTGCTGGCCACGCTGCTGGGGACGCAGCCCAGGATGCCGTTGGCTTTGTGGGCTGCCAGTGCACAGTGCCGGGTCACACGTGGTGGCACAGTGTCACCGGTGCGGATGGGGGCTCTCAGGAGGGGCAAACCCCAGCGCCCAGCCGGGGACAAAGTCACGGTGAGCACCCGCATCCTCAGGATTTCTCCAGGTGCCGCGTGTCGCGGGGACAGCGCGGGGGGAGCAGGGAGCACACAGGGTGCGTGGGTGGGGTGGGAGGTGTGGGGACACCGCGGGGGCGCAGGGACACGGGTGGCACGGGTCGGCGGGCGGTGTGCGGGGGGGGGAGCACAGGGACGCGCTGGGTTGCAGAGCGTGGGGCAGGGGGACGCAGCGGTGGGGGGGGACGACACACGGGGACACGGGNNNNGGGACGGGACGGGACGGGACGGGACGGTGCCAGTGATCCCCAGCGGCAGCGCCCCCCGCGCCCAGCCCGCCCCGCACCTGCCGTCCCGTATGCGCGGCTCCCGGCGCAGCGCTGCCGCCCAGGAGCCCTAGGCAGAACCGAGCCCCCGCCGCCGGCCCGGGGGGCTGCTAGGGGGGGGTGGGNGGGGGGGAAATGGGGGTGGCAGGCACCGAGCTGCCCGGCGGCAACGTCAGCGCCAACCAGAGCACCGCCGACCCCACGCTGTCGCGGGACGTGTGGATGGTGGGCATGGGGATCCTCATGTCGGTGATCGTGCTGGCCATCGTCTTCGGCAACGTGCTGGTCATCACTGCCATCGCTCGGTTCCAGCGCCTGCAGACTGTCACCAACTACTTCATCACCTCGCTGGCTTGCGCTGACCTGGTGATGGGGCTGGCCGTGGTGCCCTTCGGCGCCTGCCACATCATCATGGAGATGTGGAAGTTTGGGAACTTCTGGTGTGAGTTCTGGACCTCCTTGGACGTGCTCTGTGTCACGGCCAGCATTGAGACTCTCTGCGTCATTGCTGTGGACCGGTACTTCGCCATCACTTCCCCTTTCAAGTACCAGAGCCTGCTGACCAAGAGCAAAGCTCGTGTGGTCATCCTTGTGGTGTGGGTGGTCTCGGCGCTTACCTCCTTCTTGCCCATCCAAATGCACTGGTACCGGGCAGACCGTGACGAGGCCATCCTGTGCTATGAGAAGGACACGTGTTGCGATTTCTTTACCAACCAAGCCTATGCCATTGCCTCCTCCATCATCTCCTTCTACTTGCCGCTCGTGGTCATGGTATTTGTGTACGCCAGGGTCTTCCAGGTGGCCAAGAAGCAGTTGCAGAAGATAGACAGGAGCGAGGGGAGGTTTCACATCCAGAACAAGGAACAGGAGCAGAAAGGGGGATCTGGGCACCGCCGCTCCTCCAAGTTCTTCTTGAAGGAACACAAGGCCCTCAAGACCCTGGGCATCATCATGGGCACCTTCACGCTGTGCTGGCTGCCTTTCTTCATCGTCAACATTGTGCATGTCATCCAGGACGACATCATACCCAAGTATGTGTACATCCTCTTGAACTGGCTGGGCTATGTCAACTCTGCCTTCAACCCTTTGATCTACTGCCGGAGCCCAGACTTCAGGTATGCCTTCCAGGAGCTCCTGTGCCTCCGCAGGTCCGCCCTGAAGATGTACGCCAACGGCTACTCAAACAGCAACGGCAAGAGCGACTACAACGAGGAGCACAACGGCTACCCCCTGGCATCGGATAAAACCTGCGAGCTGCTCTGCGAAGAGGGCTCCTTCCCTCACGCCGAGGACTTTTTGCACTGCAAAGGTACTGTGCCTAGCGGGTAGCTTCGAGACGCGATGGGCTCTGGTGTGGCACACATCGGTTATAAAGAGGAGCCTTTCCCTCTGTCTGAGGAAAAACAAAACCCCCAATGATAATAATGATCATAATGATAATAATAACGATCCTCTCCTAGGGCGCACCTAAAACCTAATGGCTGCAAGAGCCCCCAAAACTCAGCAAACCTTCTGCAAGCAGGTGGGGGGTTGCCCCGGGCAGGGTCGGGCGGGCTGCTCGCGGGCTGCCTGTTTTTAGGGTTGTTTTAGGGGGGCTGCCGCGGGCCCCTTGAGAAGGGGTGGCGGTGGGGGGAACCTCAGGCCGTGCAGAAACCTCGTCCCCGGAGGAGCTGCCTGGCGGCAGCCGGTGTCGCGATACCTCATCACCTTCGGCGGCGGCGGGAGCGGGGCCGGGGGTCTCCGCGGGTCCCGGCTCCGAGCCCGGCCGCTCCCCCCGGGAGCCCTCCCCGGCCAACAGGGCAGCCTCGGGCGGCGGTGCCAGGATGGCCCAGCCCAGGGGACGCGTGCGAAGATGGCACCCTGCGACACTATCCCCGGGGAGGGGGTGGCAGGAGCGCGGCTCGGCAGGGCTGTGTCGCACCCGCGGCTGGGGCCGGCGGTGGGACAGTTTAAACAACGCCCAGAAACAGCCAGTGCTGCGCTTTTTTTTTTTTTTTGGCCAAGTGCTATAGGACTTTCTGCTGAAATAATAATAATAATAATAGTAGTAGAAATAAATGGACTGCTTGCCCGGAATGTGACACTGTGACTGTGGGACTCAGGAATGTGGTACTGGGAAGCTGGGCGAAAAGCTGCTACCACCACAGACCCCCCCCACCCCCCCCTTCCTTTTTGTTGCGACTCCAGCCAAAGCTTTTAAACTGCCCGGTGCGTTTGAACTTCAAGTCTCAAATGACCGTGAGCCCGAGGAGGTGGGAAGGGAGGAGATGTTTTATTTTCTGTGGCAGCCTGGCAGCGGGACGGCCGTCGGTCGGTCGGCTGGTTGGTTTGTTGAGGGGGTTTGGGGTTGGGTTTTTTGGGTAGTTGTGGTCTGGTTTTTGTTTTGTGTTGGGTTTTTTTTCCCCTCGGCTGGCTGCAGGCTTTGCATTTCGTTCCCGGGTTGGAAGAGCTGGCGGCGGGCGCGCAGGGCTGTCAGGGGGGCGGCAGACACGGGCGGGCAGGTGTGGGCTGCGGGACGCCACGGGACGGGGACGGCGACAGCGACAGGGGTGGCACCGCCGCCGCGGTCTGGACGTCCCTAGCTGGAGGAAAAGGGCAGCGGGGGTGGGAAATGGGGCTCCCCCCTCTCCCCATCGCCTTCACCTGCGGCTGCTGCGTGGAAGGCGGGGCCCGAGGGTCGGGAGGATGTCCCGGGTGCGGGGCTTGGCAGCAGGATGTCCCTTGGACGTCGGGGGAGGCGGGGGGAAGCGGTGCTCGGGGCACCCACCGGCGCTGCGTGGGGCCGTGGTGTCCCGCGGGGGGACGCTCGGG
>VZSF01002067.1:143323-231833 GCA_013398295.1 Chionis minor | reverse complement strand
CCCCCCCCCCCCCCACCCCCGCAGTTGCACGTCCCTGCCCTGCAGCACCTCGGGGGGTTTTGCTTGCGCTGCTGCCGGGGACACGTCGTGGTCAGTTTGGGGATCGGCGTGTCCCCGGCAGAGCTGGCTTCGCCGATCAGTGGGATGGCCCGGAGACCCCTAGGGCTGGTACCCCCCCGCTGCGGGCGGCAAGAGGGGATTTGGGGCTGCGCTGCAAGGAAGCTGGGGAGGTCGGAGGCTGGGAGGGGGAATAGAGCAGAGTTCCTGGCTGCAGACCCCTCTCTGCAGTCCCCGGGTGGCCCTGGCTCTCATGGGGGCTCTGAGAAGGACTTGCCCCAAGCGCTGGTACCAAAGGGCAGCCCCGGGGAGCACTGGGGAAGCCCCCCTGGAAGGGCAGTGGGGGGATTGCTGCTGTTCCCTGCTGCTCCGGCAAGGCACAGGGCAGCGACCGGCTCCTCCTCGAGCTCTCACACCCCTCATGGTGAAGCCCCACCTGGCTCTTGTGGAGCTGGGGTCTGGAAACTCCTAGTGCACCCTTCTTTTGTTCCCAAAGCGGTCCTCATCCTGCTTGGAAAGGGTGCTGGGAAGGAGGAATAGCTGTAAAAGCTTTCTCCTCCTCTAGCCCCGTGATGGATGCTGGCTCAGCTCCGCTTGTAGCCATTCCAGCTCAGCACTAGAGCAGAGAGAGGGAATGTGCCTGAGAGTCCTTCCCTCCTGCCTCTCGCTGTCTGCTTCGACGCCTGTGCCTGTCAGTGCCCTCACCCGCTGCCTTGGTGGCGTTGTCACCAGTGCCCGAAGTCCTCTGAGCGTGAGCCACTTGAGCGAAGGACGGGCGTGATGGCGTGGTGCGGTGTGCGGGGCTGCAGGTCGGCAGAAACATTTGCTCCTCAGATAAACATTAACAGGCTGCGCGAGCAGGGGGCACCCAGCGCGGGACGGGGACCAGCGGTCAGGTGCTGTTTGCTTCTTGCTGTGCAAGGACTGACATGCGAGGGGCTGCTGTGCCGCCGAGTCGGTGCAGGTGCACCCGCCCGGGCTAGAGATGCACTTCGGCTCCGTGCGGGTCGTGTTCATCATGTAGCATTCAGGGGGAAGTGAAAATTAACCTCTTGATTGTAGCGATCGATATCTCTTTGTGTTGTTGCATCCCCTGCGTTTTGTCACTTGCTGTATTTTGCAATGCCCAGGGGCAGCACAGGTTAGCAGGTAGCAAGGGCACAAAGGGAGGAGGTGTCCCAGCTCCTGACTGGGGCTCGGGCCAGCCTCCAGCAGGCTCAGCAGCCAAACTCCCACCGCCTTTGGGGCAGGAGCCTCCTGCACCAAGAAATCCAGTGTCCACGTTTCAGCTGCCGTTTGTGTTTTTACTATTATTAATTATTTGCATTTCAGTAGCACGTGTTGTGGACCAGGAATTTGTTGTCCAAATAATTGCTCTCTCTGTTTGGCTGGCTGTGTTCATGCTTCAGATGTTGCGGCTATATGCATAGCCAAAGCTGAGAGACGAGCGAATAGCTAATTGCAGAACCACTACAGCATCCAGAGTCCATGTGGAAGGGACAGTGGACGTTGGGCTCTTTGCACTGGGCAGTTGACCTCGGTACTCCAATATTCAGCCACAGTGTTAGGAATCCTCAGGCTTGCAATGAGGTCCGAGTGCTGAAGAACTGATTTCTTTCCTCTAATGCAACAATAATAAAAGTGGTGAAATATGAACTGTGTGGTTCTGGGGGCAGCTGGAATCAAAAGAGAGAAATATTGGAGGAAAAAAAAATATTACGGCACCACCAAAGCCGGACCTGACAAACCTTTCAGGTTCTGTGGTTTAAAAAGAAGCTATGTAAAGGAATCCTTTGGCCTGTTAAAATATTTTTATAATAAAAAGGTAGTTTTATAGATACATGCTAGGCATTAAAAAATGGAGCATTGAAGTCAGGACGCTAGCTGCTTAAATTGATTTTTGGGTACTTCAGCTTTTACGCTAGCAGAGAGTTGGCTCAGGTTAAATATGTCTGATCAAACACACAGGGGTGACTTCATTTAAGGAAAATCACTGTGACAAAATAACAGATTCTTACTGCAATCAGAACAGGCTACCTTCTGTGCTCCTGGTTTGTATCTTAGGCCACCGCCACAAATGTGGATAGAGCACGGGTGGGATATTGCTCACCCCCCGGGTGTCAGCGTGTACAGCTCACTGTTTTTAGCCACTTTGGCCAAACAGATTGCTATTGTTTTTAAAGTCTTCGTCAAGATGAGCGTCACAAACGCAGCTTTTCTGTTGTTACAAAATACCATCCTCACTGTAGGTCCTGCTTGTGATTCGGGCAGCTGTAGTTTCCCCATCACAGGCTGTCTTTGCTTTGTCCTCCAAAACAGGCAGAGTATCGAGAGCTGCTGAGTTATGTCAACCCTTTGCCTCCTGGGAGCATTGCTGGAGAGTTCTTGCTTTCTGGGAAGCCCAGGCCTTGAAATATGACCTGCTGCTTGCTCCGGCACTGGAGAGGTGTGGAAGTGCAAGGGGAGCTGGTGGAGGGTCTGAGTGTGCAGATCCCCACTGGGAGCTCAACTTGAGCATCCCCTGAGTGCTGGCTGTTCGCAAAGTGCGTCATATCCCAAATTGTTTGGCAATTCCGAGTGTACGGCGCTGCCCATCAGTGCACATCGCAATGCCGTGGGGCGTCGGGGTGGGCACACAGAGCTTGGCCTCACCTGTGGAGCCAGGTCCACACCTGGTGGCCTCCCCCGTGGTTCAGGTGAAGGTGCGACCCCAGCCTAAGGACACTGCCAAGGCAGCAGGTACGGCGGAGAGGGAGGGAAGACACTTAAGCTACCAAATGCACCCAAATGTTTGAAAATAGGCCAGGGATTAGTAGTGTAGAAAGAAGAGCCCAGCTTCTCCAGAGAGGGAGCGGATGTGTGAGCACACAACGTGCTCTTCAGCTCTCCCACGTCACAGCTGCTGGGCTTTTCAAAGGGCTTGTTTATGTATTTATTTACTATAGGGGACATGTTTTTGCCGTAGAGGGGAGGGCTAGGAGTAAACAGCCGGCTGTGATCTATCTCCCAGCATCTCTTGCCCACCTGGTATTACAATGCTCCTGCTGCCAGGAGTCTCAAACACCCGCACTGGCTAAGGGAAGGGCTTTTTTGTCCCCCTCCCTTTGCCAGTCCTCTGCCTCTGAGTGTTTGCTTTCACTGGTATGATGAATCCATTTCCCAAGGAGATGGGTTTATGAGCATGTTTATTCCTCTGGCAGGAGAGAGGATGTCCTATCTTGCACGTTCCCTTCTTTGTTCTCTGTCAGCAGATAGAAAGCACCATCCTTCTAAAAGCAGCAGGGAAGCAAAGGTTTCCTGACCGACCGTGGCAGTGCCTGGCTGTGTCCCTAGGCAGGGAGAATGGAAAAGGGGGAGTCAGGAAAGGTGCCTGCGGCTCTGTTCACCGGCATCGCCCCGATCTTCCCCCTCCCCAGCTGCCTCTACAGAAGCATCCAGCCCCGGTGAAGCACCTCGTACCTCGGCTGACCCAAATCTTTTGCTAACCTGTAAGACGGCACCAGTGCCTGCACTTCAGGTTTGCAGCGTGCGCGGTACCAGGGTGGTTCTTCAGGTTCAGATCAGCGAGGGCTGTTTTGAAAAGACACCCTGGTCTTGGATGTTGTTCTCAGCAGAGAAGTGGTGTGACCCCAGGCTCCCCGAGACTGGTGTTTTGCAAGGATTAAGGTCCCTTATGTCACTGTTTTTACACTTGTGCTTGGTTTCTCAAGGTCCAGGAGTAGGACCACAGCCACACTTTGGCGTCTCCTCCCAGGGCGACAAAGTCTCTTTCAGTGTGAAAGCTTGGCTCTTTCTGAGACTCGAGCCCAGCAGCCCAAGCACTTTTTCCCCTTGTTGTTCTTTTACTGGAGCTGTTTTGAAAGCAAGCATTAGTCCTAACCTTTCTTCCTAGGGGCAAAGAGAACATTTTGCAATGAACACACATCCCGGGCTGTGAGGACACTGTCGTTTGGCAGCTGGGGTAGCTACACCCTCTTATCAGAGACATTCCTGCGGGGTGACCAGCTGCACGGGGCACCCATGGGGACCTGTAGGTGCTTTTTGTCATATTGCAGAGTTGGGCAGCACATATTTCACCCAGCGCTGCCTCCTGGGAGATGCACTACAGCTCCTCAAGGGCCCAAGCTGCGGCTGGTGGCACGGGCAGACCCTGCGGCACAACCGCTCCTCTGACACCCTCGGCAGAAGGACCGAGGCTCGTGTCTGCCTGTCACGGAACAAAGTACAGCCAGCTTGGTCGGGAGCACAGGTGCTCCCTGGGGTCTTAGTGACACAGCCTAGGTCTGGACAGAGCAGTGCGTGCTCAAAACTGGAGTTTACACAGAACTTGGAAGGAGGTTACCTCTCCTGGTAAGCGTTGTAAGAGCAGGACGCAACCCCGATTCACTTGGATTTGGCAGTGGGTACCTACTGGAGTTGTGTGTAAGGGTGATGAATCAAGCAGAGTATTTCAGGGGGCATCGAGCCTCTACAAGCATTCTTCGTTGTGGGAAAAAAGCGGATTTGCTGCTTCTCCATGCATGCAATTTCAGTTTTTCTCCTGTTTTCTCATCCTCCCAATGGCAGGAGCGTACAACTGAATTTCGGTGCAATATTGCCAGTGCCAGCGAGAGTGGATTGGGAAATATTTACTTGTTTACTGTTCTTGGTAAGGTCATTTTTGCACAAGTGCATATATATTTAAATATATGTATGTTTATGTGTGTATATATATCTCCATTATCTATATACAATGATATATAGATCTGTATACAAACAAGGAAATGTAAAGTATTTTGTTGTGCTAGGTAGATACATAGATGAAGATCTGTATGTTCAAAAGTTTGAGTATTTATTGCAGGTCCTATTGATTGACGTTGTGTTTAAATAAAGAATATTTATGGTATGCTTGTAGTCAAGTGTCCTTGCTTAAAGCTGTTTTGCTGGCTCTCTTTCCCCCATACCCTCCAAGACTTTTCCAGTGAATTCTTCAGGGCTCATTAAAAAAAAACCCCAGCACTTGAATAGGCTGGTGCTGGCGGGGAGGCACACGCAGCCTCCTTGAGTGGAGAATTTCGTTAGTTTACGCAGCGCTTTGAGCCCTGGAGATGGTGAGGAAGTTGCAGGTGCTCCACACTGCCCTGCCAAAAGGGCTTCTCTGGTTTTCACCGGAGGGTTTCACCAGGGTTTGCAGGCAAAGTGCTTTTTAAAAATCCACCTGCTCTTCTGCCTGTTTGGACTTGAAACAGCGGCAGTCTTGGGTGGCTCCTGTGGCAGAGCAGGGCTGCTGCAGAAGCACGGACCAGTGCAGCTGGGGGCTTTAATCCTCTGTTGCTGGTCACCAGTGCCAGCCTTCCCTGGGACTGGGAGGAAACATAGATGCCGAGCGCAGGGACCGTTGAGATGGGGAAGGTGAAACACCACAAAACATATGCAGGGCTCCTCAGCCCTGCCAAACACCCTGCGGCAGCTGCTCCAGCTGTGCGGGGTTTGGGTGGTGATGGGGTGAATTGCCCTGCAGGAACAGGGGTGACAGGAGCACAGTGTGGCAGGTCACTTCTGTCTGTCCCACGTTCCTTCATCTAATTAGGATTGGAAAAGCTTCTTGGGGCGGAGAGGTGGGGGGTGTCTTTGGAAAAGTATCCCAGTCTCCTGGCCTGTTCTCTGTTACCGAGCCCTGTTGTCCTGGTGCTCTTATTGCTTCAGGTGGGGGTGAAGAAAGACCATGGTTAACGTAAAGTACGATCCCAGCCCAGCATGTTGCAAGGACAAGTATTTTGTATTCTTTATGCCACTTAAGACCATGATGAAAGTCTTGGCAGCAGAGGCCAGCGTGTGCCGTGCACGTTTTGAGGCTTCTCCTTTCCAGAAACAACAGCGGGGAGTCGTCGTGCAGCTTGGCCAGGAAAGGACTGCACCGGGCACTTCCAAAAGACGGCAGATGCCCAAATTATAATAATTTATGGGTTTGTAACTTTGTACTTTCAAGGGATGGAGAGCCCCAGCTAGAAATACAAGCTGTTGCCGACTTCAGGGATCCTGAAGAGGGAATCAGTCAGACCTGGAATTGGAGGGGGAGACCCTCAGCTGCCAGCCAGCTCCCCCCAGCCTGTTAAGATGGGATGTTCAGACCAGGGAACATACTGTATCCCATCTTATGGAAAGGTGCTTGATCCTAAGAGGTGCTTAGAGCCCAGTGTCTGCCTCACAGCAGCTTTGGTGATTGCCCCGAGGCTCCCAGCAGCTCCTCCTGGCTCTGGTCCTCCAGCCATGCCAAAGGAAAGGCATCGGGAAACCACAGCGGCTGCTGCCAGAGCTACCTGCAGCCTCGCAGGCACGACTTCATTGCAGGCGCAGGCAAGAGGAGCACTGGCGAGAGGATCTCTCCCCAGCCCTAGAGATGGTCTGAAGGCAGCTCCCCACTCACGCAATCTCCTCGGTGGCTCAGGACGGGGGGGTTCAGGCTCCAGGGCTGAGCTCCGCAGCCTCAGCCCAGTCCTGAGAAATGCATAAACAGCAACCGGCCTCTGAGAAGCCCCTGCCAAGTCCTTTCTCCCTCATGTAAATATTTTTTCCTCTTAAGTGTATGCGAGTGTGAAAAATCCCTCCTTAATCTTTTTTTCTCTCTGGCTGAAGGAAATGCTTGTTCATCGCTGGGTGGGGACTGCCCTCATCTTGTTATTTCGCAGGCATCAGCCCAAGCAAGAAACACACCACCAAAAACGTTTCTCCTTGCCCCCAAAGCCATACTGCTCTTCCTGCCTTCCAAGCCCACTGGCATCAAATCAAATGGTGCCTACCACGATGGGCGCCTGTCAGGACGTTACACTCTTTGGTGGCTGTTGGATGGAGGTCCCATGGGCTGCAGCACGTGGACAGCAAATTGGTTAGACAGCCTTAAAGAAGCCTCCAAAAACCAGTGCAAAATATCCATGGGGTTGCAGGGTCCGTGCTCCAAAGCCTGGAACTCCCATCCTGTTGTGTTGGACTCGTGGCTGGAAGTGCGTGGCAGTTTTTCCTGAGAAAATTTTCCCTAGATAAGTTTCTTGATGCCTGGCCCTGAAAGCAAATGGCTCGGTGAGAGAGATGCTGATTTTCTGATAGACACTTAGTAGAGAGAGGAAGTGTCTACATGGAGCAGAGGTAGAGGAAGACCCAGTATATCTGTGTGCAGGGGAGCAGGGTGGAGGAGCTGCCTTGGTTCCTGGTCACTGGCGAATCTCTTCTCACTGGTCAGATCTTTTCTTACTCTCACCTGCCTGTCCTGCTTGGGAATGGGTGGGATCAGGCGTAGGCTGTCACCCCCCCCTCTTCCAGTCCACTGGGACCTTGCAGAAGGTCTGTGTCTCACCCAAATAAGAAGATATTGCTGTTGGTGGTTTCAGAGAGGAAGCGTGTCAGCACAGTGGCCAGCCTCACACATGAGAACGACACTGAGAGAGATCCGTATCAGCCTTGACTGTCGGACTTCTGTGATACCTCATTGTAAGCCAGATTCTACGGTGGTACTCTGCCTCGGCACGAGTCTGGATGAGCATGGGACCTCTTTTATAGAGGCAAGGTAGGCTCAAAAGCTGGAGCGCAGAGCTGCTTGAGTGGGAATGGCTGTACAAAAAGCTTTGTAGCTAAAGAAGGGGAGAAAGAGACAGTTCCCTTGTGCTCACATGAGAAACACCCTCAGCAGCCCAGCAATTCCACATGGAGAGATGTTGACTTTCTAGGCTGGGTTTTAGGATGGTCTCCCAGTGGGATTTGCTGTGCTGGACCCTGCAATGCCCTGTGCCTTCCCAGGTGCCTACCTAGGCTCTGTGTAAGTTAGCCCAGTTCAAGCAGGACTTCTTTCCACCCAGCTTGCTGTATATGAAAGATCTCCTTGCTGTAAGCCATCAGGTCACAGATTTTCCACTGGGATGTGTGGTACTCTGTTCCTGTGCTGAACTGCAGTGGTGTAAGCTGGAAGGTAACTTGTGAAATGGTTTGTGACAGTCAATGCACTTCATGACCTTGAAAGCCTGCTTTGTAGGAGGGTCAGTGTGTGATTACAGAGATCTTTGGTGTGGAAGGTGGTAGGGAAAGAGAGATGTTTTCATGGCTGGGCTGGAGAGGTAGGTGTTACTCAGCATGACAATTTTTCTAGCAGGGAGAGCAGAGCAGTGTCCCACCCTGAATGGCATTTTGCTCTGGGTTGCGATGAGTGCTGGTAGGGACCTGCCTTTCACCAACACCAGCCCTTTGAAGTGCTGTGGCTCAGAGACACCTCTCCCCTTGTCTTCTCCTGGCAAGCACAGGTTGTCCTCTTCTTCCTTTCAGCTTTGTGAAAGCGGAGTCATTTGTGAACTTGCCAGAGTTTTGCACAACGGAGATGCTGGCACGCTCCCTGCCATGGGAGATGGGGCCTTGGGCAGCAGTGGTGGCAATGGAGAGGCAACAAGGGCAAGTCCCACCCAAACCTGGAGGTCCTGCTGTCTCCAGCTGAGATACGAGTGTAGAAATACAGTGTAAAATTATATACACTTATAGGTATGGAAGCGGGGAAGACACTAACCTGGGGGCACAATCCACAGCTGTCGGAGTTAATTCATATCACTTCAGCACAGCAGCTGAGGCGGAGGGGAGGTGTTAGGGAGGAGACGCGTGGGAGGAAAAAGGGGAAGCAGAACCGTGGAAAGACATTTGGCGAGTCAGAGAAAGAAGGGCATTCCTCAGTAACTGCATAGCGTGATCCGTTCAGCTCATTTAAAAACCGGCTGTGTGGTTCCCCACCCCTCCAGGGCTCCTTGCTGCAGAAGAAGACCCTTCTTAAAAGGGAATCCTCGGGGTGCCTATTTATAGCGTGGAAACCCCTCCAGGAGAGTCGTCCAGCCCTGAACGAACATCTCCCCGTCCCCGGCGGCAGAGCCACGTACAGGCTGTTCCTCCTGCAGCCCCAGCCCCTCCTTCCCCGCGCCCCAGCTGACAGTCGCTAGCAGACCCTAAGGGACATTTGCGGGCATCTCTCCCTGGCGCGGGAGGTGATGACACTCGGGCTGGCAGGGGCAGGAGGAGGCAGGGAGAGGGGCAGGGTGCCGGGGTGCCCCTCGCTTGGCGGCGGCAGGGGGGAGTCAAGTGATGGGAGGCGAGGGGTGCGTGCTGTTCCCAGAAAGGAAAGGTCACGGCGCGGAGCCGTGGCGCGATTAGCCTGCGAGCCAGCGCTGGGGGCAGCAGGGCTGCGGGGGCTGTGATTTCTAGGCATGACTTGTGGATGTTGGCCAGGAGAGACAGAAATGAGTTGGAGAAGGCGGGGAAAGGATTGTCGGTCCAAGGTGAAGCTCTGCAGAAGTGCTGGCTAGCGGCACCATGAGGTCTCCCTAGCAGTGTCCCCCCGCACCTTAGAGGGACCCCGAGACGGGGTGCTGGCATTGCATCTCCTCGGGTTTGGTCTCCGGGCTGGGCTGGCTCCAACCTCCCTGCCGGGGGCAAGCCACTGCAGAGCAGCACACTTGGGCTCACTTGTTTGGCTGCAGGATAGGATTTCAGTTTGCCAGTTAGATGGCAGAGCTTTGGGGATTTTCCTTTTTGATATGATTTGCAAAGCCAAGGGCTTATATCAAAGTCAGAGTGATTTCAGGGATTTTTTTTCTTTGCCTCAGAATCCCCTTTAACACACAAAACTCAGAGGGGAAAGACAATGATAAAACGGGACAGCGTCAACTTTTTTGGCATAGGATTGGACAACTGCAGCTCACTGAGGGCCTGTGTCTGTAAGGAGGCTTCCGTCAACTCTGCCTTAAATACAGTCATAAATGCTGTAGAGACTGATCATAAAAAACAGAGAGGAAGAGAAGGACTCGAAGGAGAAGGGTTGAAGGGACAGATGGAGACAACCAAATAACTGAGGCAAAATGAAATATAGCCCAAGGAGAGTGTAAAAACATGAAGAAACAAATGGAGGTGAGAAATCAGTCGTAGAAGGGACAATAACTCTAGCCCCAGCACAAAACTCAAGGTGGATGGCAAGAGGCTGGATCCCATGTGGAAGAGGAGGGAGAAGCTGGAAAGTGATTGCAGGAGGTGAAGAAACAGGGCTGGAAAGTGCCGTGAGAGCCGGATCTGCATTTCAGTGCAGGCAGTCTGGCTGGTGCCTCTTCCCTCCTACGTTAGCAGCTCCTTGCCTGCTTTCAGCCAGTATGAGTTTGATTTAGCAGATCTGGCAGGAGGAAGGCGGCAGGACGCAGGGAGAGGGGATGGTTTCTCGGGGATACAGAATTGCTAGGGAACCATGGGTGAGAGAGGATGGCCATTAGAGAGGCATTGCATGCACAGTTTGTTCCCAGCATCGGGGGAGTTGTCCAAGGCAAGTGGCTAGCCTAATTTATGCTCCTGGAGCCAGGAAGGTGAGTGTTGTTTTATTTTTAAAGACAGTCTCCTCCGCCTTGCACCATGCCACCTTCTGCAGTGGGGTTCCAGTTTCAGGAAGAGGCAGGGAGGAATAACCTCAACCAAACAAAATTATTCTGCTTTTACCTCTAAATGGCACGAAATACTTCTGTCTGAAATCATTACTCTTGCCTATGTGCCTGATAGAGGCAGTGCTGGAAGCCCTGGCCCTGCAAGCCAGCACCTTGGGAAGATGACCCGGGCAGGGAGCGGGCAGGTGGTGGGGCAGGTCTTGGCACAGGGCAGCAGAGTGATATTTAAACCCAAACCACCTGAGCGATGAGCATAGTGAGAGCGCACGGTGCCAGGTACCTCACCGGACCTCACCGGGCTGAGCTGGGGTCATGCAGTGGGTCCGTACTGGGCAACTGGTGGCAAACTGGAGCTGAAATTTTTCCACCTGAGGCAGAACAAGCACCCAATTCACCGAGAGGGCTAGCAAGACATAAAGGGAGGTGTTGTTTGAGCTGAGCATTTCAGAGGGAAGGCAGGCTGCCCCGCGGACTCTCCTTTCCTTTGTCATCAATGCCTCGTGCAGGGTTTGGTGTCTCCCGGGGACTGGAGATGCTGAAGAAGTGCTGGCCCGTTGCAAGCAACTGGTATGCGAGGAAAAGCTCTCTGTGTCTGTGGACTGCAAAAAAGGATTTAATTGGCCCAGGTTAGGTGTTCAAATTGTGCTAGTGAGCAGTGCCCTGTCCCTGCTGATGACTGAGTAAATCAGCTGGGAGAGAGCGTTCAGACCTAATGAGGGGATTTGGAGAGGATTTCCAGTGGAACCGTGAGAAAGAGACAACTGGTCCTCCTGTCCAGTAAAAATCCAGCAAATCCTGGCCCTGGGTGTCCAATGTGTATGTCACCTTTTCACTCTGCCAGTCTCGGGCCCAGGGGTCACAAGACAGCAGTATCTAGCCAGTCGCCAGTCACGTCCTATCCTAGCCCGACACTGGAGAAGGCACAGAGCACGTCACACCCGTGCTCTGCTGCTCAGGTATCCTCCGCTGCCAGCCAAAACTTTCAGCAGGCTCATTACAGCAACTTTATGGCCCCTTCGCACTGCTGGAGTCTGAAGAAAAGCCAGGGATTTTGTCATGGGAGGAACTCCCACTGCAAACCTGAGGTGTTCCATAAACAGCTGCATTGTTTCTGTCTTTAGTGTTTATTTTCCTTCATTATAAGATAAGTGCCACCATGGTGGTGCCCCCTCGCAGTGGGAGTGCAGCCGGCGCAGGAGCAGGAGCAGGGATGTCCCTGGTGCTGTGCTCCTGACTCCAGCATCACCTGCAGGATCAGACTGTCCTTGTTTTTGGATGGAGGTGTCCCAGCTCTGTACTGCATATCGCAGTCTTGCTCACAATGTTTTTCTCTCCTGTGTCCCCTTCCAGCCAGTGCAAACGCAGCGATAGTCATGAGGTGGCCTAAAGCTGACCGTGGTTTGGCCATCCCTGCTACAGTGCTGGGACAGGCTGTGTGTGGGTGCAGGGGGGTGTGCTAGAGAGAGGGCAAGATGACTATATAAGCCAAATAACTGCAGATGCATTCATGACCTCGCTGTCATTTTGACTGCAATGGGTTTCATGTTAATTACCCAGCTCACAAACAGCACCAAGTTCTGTGGTTTGGTTTTAAACAAACCAGCAAATGAAGAAAGTTGGCATGAAATCATCCTGTGCAGGCATTGCCTTGCCTTGTGTCTCCTTGCGAGTGGTGGTGAGGTGCGAGCACGGAGGCTGCACCTCTGTGCTCCAGCTCTGCCCTGCAGCCCGCAGGATTCCCAGCTCCAGGGCTAAGCCATGATGCCAGTGCCCAGCACCATCCTTGTGCCTCCGGCTGCTCCCAGCTGCTTTCTTCTGTTTATGCTTTGGTGCCTGTATCTCTGTTTAAACCTCCTATCACACAGAACTTGTACCTCTGGCATCCCTGTATATAACCCCTCCTAACGTGCCCACCAGCCCTTCCCTTCCTGCCATGGAAAGGGGGAACCTTTCATCCCCTCCTCTCCTCCATCCTGAGCTACCTCTGGCCTCTGCTAAGATTTTCCCCTCCATCTTCTTGGAGCAGTGGGAGGCCCCCGAGGCTGGCAGAGTTGCCCCAAATGGGAGCAGAGAGACGCACGTCACGCTGACTCTGCTGGGATCAGCACTGGAGCTCCCGCAGAGCTGGAGGTGGGGTGCCAGGAGCCGGCAGCTGCTGGACCAAACAGGGATCGCAGAGGGAAGTCTTGGTGTCGGTACTGTGTTTTGCCAACACGATGCCTACATGGGAGCCTGCGTGGCTGGCGGACCAGAATACATTAGCTTTCCTGTGCTGGCAATGAGCTTTGCCCACTGCATCCAAGCGCAAAGCCTCTGATTGCGGAAGCGGTCTTTGCGGTTACTGAATTGCCTCTCCAAACTCTCCTGACATGTCGGGAAAGTGTTTCTTCAATCTGGGCAGGTGCTCTGATGGTGGAAAGGGCACAGACCCACACAACCCTGTATGCTGCGTAGGAATGGAGCGCAGCTCACAGAGTTTCATCCAGCGCCCAGGAGCCCAGGGCTGAGTTATTTCGTGGCAAGCAGAACAGCCTTTCTCTTTGCCACAGAAGGAGTTGGAGGGTACAGTGGAGCAGGGCTCAAGGAGCCACCAGCAAAACACCTCGGCTGGTGGGTGATGGAGGGAAGAAGGGTGTCACAGAGCAGGCTGGGCAGGCAGAGGGGCTGAGGAGGGCTGTGCCACACAGGCACGCAGGGCAATTAGACCTTCCCAGAAGACTCCTGCTGGATTCAGGTGAAAAAATGTGGTATTTTTTTAAAAAAAAGAGTTCCTATGGATGGGATGAAATGCTTGTGAGCATCCCCTACAGCACCACAAATCAAATGGCCAAGAAAAGAGTCCCTGCCAAATGCATTGCTTTTTGAATAAAAGCCATCGCTTGGGAGAGCAGCATCTTGATTTGGCAACTGGAGCAGACATGCTTGCGTAGCACCTGCCTGCTATGTCCACCCTGCACACTTGTCCTCTGCTGGCATTAGCTGGGGTTTTTAACTTCCAATGTCCACAAGTGCTGGAAGAATTAGAAGATGGCTTAAAAAAAAGTATTTTCTAATGTGTTTTCTGTTAGTAGCCTCCACATGTAGATAGAGGTGCCCAGAGAAAAACAGTGATGGACAACAGATGAAGAAAACCTGGTATCCATTTCCAAAACATACTGTTTACCTTAATGTACCATCTTTATTCCCCTTATTTTCCATCCCTCCCCTTCTGGAGCTAGGGCATTTGAGTCCTACAACCCGGTTCTTTCCTGAAGAATCATTTTCCTCCTCTTCCTTGTAGAAGACACAAAGACAAGCCTGTGCGTTTGGAAAGTCCCCTCTGAGTCCTTGGTGCAAGGCAGGGTTCTATAAAGCAATAATTCATGATTTCCTCTCGGCCCCCGAGTTCCTTCCCGAGTTGTTGAAGCTTTGTGTAGAGCGATGATTTCCTCTAAAACGAACAGCAAGCTCGCTTCCTTCTCGGAGACTGCTCTGCCGCCTGCCAAGGTGCAATTAGGGAGGGTGTGGAGCAGGCGTTTCTGTCATTCTGCAGGCACACGTGCCTTTGCAGTGAGCATGTCTGACAGGTACGGATACAAATCAGGACAGCCGTCTCCCTGTCCCGGTGCAGCGATGGCCGTGGCGATAAGCGGGAGATGCAGCCGCGAGGTGCAAGTGGGGAGACGGGGTTTTCCCAGGAGGAGAGCCGTGGGAAGGGATTGGGTACCCGGGTGGCACTAGGGATGCCACTTGGGCTTTGGCATCGGCGTTGCTCCCAGAAGTTTTGCTGCTCTTTGTTTGCTTTTTATTTACTGTCGTCGGGTGTCTTGGCAATGCAAGACATGCCAGCCGGCAGCTGTGGTTTGGAAGGGACAGGTCACCTCTCCTGCTATGTCTACCCTGCACACTTGTCAGCGTGGCCAACGGGCATGCCTTGCTGTGGCCATGCTATTCCCAGTGCCCGCGGTGCCGGGACCGCCTGCCGTGTGGTTGGCATCAACGCTGCTTTGCTGAGACGGGTTCGCCATGAGCAGCCCCGGGGACGTGCGGAGGGGCCCGCAGCTGCACCGTGCCCCGGGGATAGCCGGACCTCCTGCGGGGAGGTGGGAGCCCAGCAGGACTGGGAGCCGGGCAGGACCCTGGCCATATGAGGTGTGTAAACCTATCCGTGGCCCAGATCCGGGCTGGACTTGTCCTGCTGTGCAAGGCGCCTTCGGAGAAACGTGGAGATACCCCCAGTTGTCAGTGTCTGCAGCCGCCCCTGAAAAGCAGTCTGGGTTCCATTGCCACTGGGTAGAGACTGTGCTGTTACTGAAACACACGCGACTCGGTAGTGCCGAAATGTTTGCTCAGGCTTGGTACATAATTCCTCAGAGCCTCAGTCCTCTCTGAAGCACAAAAGCTTTCATGTGAGGTGCTTGTTGAGTCGCAGAAAGAAATACAGCATGAAAATATCACCCTGTTCCGCAGTGACAAACGGCTACGATGCAGGACCCAGATTAGAAACGGAGAGCGCTGAGGTCTGCACTCCGCTGCGGTGACTCATCTCACGGCTCCCTGCCTCGGCGCCTCGGCGCGCTCACCTGCAAAATGGAGCCTGGAAGGGCAGCGTCCCTGCAAGCGATGGCCGGGTGTTTGAAGGGAAGATGCTTCACAAGTGCCAGATATTGTCATTTCGTGGCTTCTGCAGCAGGAATCTGAACCTCAGCCCAATCCAGTTTCGCTTAACAGTTAAAACCTTTTGTTACTCTGCCAGAGCTTACCTAGAGTACCCCGAGGTTGTCTGTAAAACAACTGCTACCAGGTCATTACGCCTCACCACCGAGAGGGTGAGAGACCAGGGCTAGATGGCCAAAGGGTAAGACAACCCTTTCCACCAAGAGGGCGACCCTCGCCTAATAGCAGTAGAAAGCCATTTTGTGTTACATTTATCAGTTAGCCTTGAGTCATCCTGCCTAATCTAAAAGTGACTGCATCCCCCGCAAAAGCTTCCCATTTTCATTAACCCTAAGTACGCACAGAATTTCCTTCCCTCAGCTCATGAGAGAAAAGGTTGTGCTTGCCGAGAACTTTCTTCCTTCCCCCCTGCTTCTTGCATGATTCATTCAGGGATGCCGCATTCCTCTGTCGTGATACAAGAAGCCAGGATAAGGAGGCAATTGCATCATGAGCATCCATGCAAATCGGGCCAGAGAAGTCGGAGGATGCGCATGGGTAATTTTCTGTACACATGCTAATTATAGCATCAGCAAAGCCAGGTCGAAGCTATTGCTTTGCCTGAGGAAATCCCCAGTGATTTTAGACAGGAGTTTCAATTACTGTTTGTTACAAGTGAATGACTAATAGAAACTAGACCTTTAGGTCATCTTGAGCATTTCTGGAGGATTCCTCCGCTATAGTGTAAACTTAGGGATGGGTATATTGTGCTCAGAAGACACTCAAAACTTTTTCATGCTGTGTTTGCCCTGTGCAGGATGATGACTTCTCCCTGGACAGAAGAGTCTGGGACACCCCAGAGGCAGGCCATTTCCTGCACCTGTGTCCCCTCTGTTTTACCCCTGTGCTCACAGTTAATCTGTTCTGACCTTTCCTCCCGAGCTCTCTGTTCCAGGAGGGCAGCAGAGGCACGCCGGGGCCCTGTCCATGCTGCTGGTCCCATCCCTGTGCCACGCCGTGCCGTGCATCTCACCGCGGGCATCCTCATCCCCGTCCCCAACTCCTACAAAGGATGGCGATGCAAATAACAAGCACTTTATTGTTAATTATAGAGGCAATTTAGAGACGAGCTGCTGAGTGATTAAAGGGCTGGCTGGACTGGTTTTTGAGGTGAGAATAATAGAGCTGGATATATGCGTGCATCTCGCCCTCTCCACCTTTTATCTCCCTTACATGGAAGTTGTTAACATTTGACTTCCAGTAATTTATGAAAAGCTCAGTTAAGATTTCCACACGGATTCCCTCAGGATGGATTTCGGTGCCACAAAAACCACTCTTTCATTGCACATCACGGGCTCTTTATTGGCCATTTTATCACACTGGAAACTCCTGTCATCCTGAACCCAGCTCTGTCCTCTCGCCATCGCGGTGAGCCCGTGTATCGCAGGGTCAAATGTGGAGGAATCAGACCACGTCACATAGATGCTGCTCACTCTCCAATAAGAAGTTGTGGGCCTTCAGATTTCAATGCTGTCATAACTATGCAACTGATTTTAAAATATAATAAACTTGAAAGCCCTTCCATGCCAGACCATCAGAGGGCTGTAGATGAGCTGCTTGAACCCCTCCTAAATACCAGGGCAGTCATTCCTCCAGATGGACCATCCATTTTTAAATGGAGTTTCAGGTTACAGCTGGGCTTCACAGCACAGCCTGCGATTGCCGCAGGGTCGGGATGCTGTGAGGTAAGATTTGGCCCTTCCTATAGAGCAGGGAAATTACAGTAAATAAATCACTGCAATGAGAACGTGGTGTCCCATTAACGTTCTGCCCCTGCCACCTCTGCATGTTCCTGGTGAGGTTTTGCTGGGCTTTTCCTCTCCTTTGGTTAACTTCTGCAAGGGTCGTCTTACTTCTAGCCCCCTTCCCAGGGGCCAGGAGGACAGGTCTTGCTCTAGTGTTGTGTGCAACTGAGGTTTGCTCTGGAAAGGATGGGTTAGGTGATCCCAGCCTCCCTGGCTGAAAACTCAGCTGAAGACAGAAGTAGCTGCTGGTGAAGGGGGCTGAGGGTAGGTGTTCTGGGGGATGGGGTGCATCCATCAAGTGCAGCAGGTCACCGTGACTGAAACCATGAGATCATCAACAAGCCCAGCTCCACCTTGCAGGGAAGTCTTTTTATATCTCTGTGGCAGATGCCACCCATTTGCTCACTCACTGAAGAAGGTGCTTGCCAGAGAGCAAAGCAGAAAAGCCCCCGAGGGCTGCTGTGGTGCAATCACCAGCTGGAAGCCAGGCTCTGGGAAAACAGGCCTTCTTGCCGGGGTTGTATTTACCCAGGTGCGATGCCCGCTCCACCCATGGATTCCTGGCCGCTGCCTTCATGCTGTTTGCGCCGCAGAACTGGGTGGCTGCCCGCTGCGGGGCTGTGTTGTGTCTGCCTGCGATACCATCAGCGTGTGCAGCTTCGCGGCGTGCCAGCCGCTGCTCCGGCGGCTGTCGCTTTGCTTTGATGAAGGAAACCAAAGCATAGCGTGAACAGGGCTGTGGTGAGGCTGAGCGTTTTCCACACAGGTTTAGCCCTGTAAATCCCTGGGAGTATGTATCGGCCCTGGCACAAACCTCCGTGCTCCACCCTTTGATGTGGGTGAGCAGGACAAGGGAAAAAGACTCTGACTTACTCTCATCAAGCAACATCTACTCGTCTACCAGTGGACAATTATCCAAGGCAATTTTGAAAACGGGACTTAAGCTCCAGAGCTGCTTTTGAAAAAGTTACTGGAGATTTGTTGCCCAAGATAGAAATAAAGGATGGCCAGGGGTCCATCTCTCTCCCTGCCCGCACAGTTATGTATTTCTAGTACGGTTGTCACCAATTTAATGGGACAGAGCCGCAGGACTTCCCAAGAGCAGTGTCTTCCAAACACCAATGATATAACCATGATTGCAGATAATTGCCACTTAGACTCTCCTTCAAGTCGTTTGTGTGACTCCAGCTACACAGGGTGAGATGAACGTGTCTGCTTTTCAGTTACTCTTGTGTGAGGTGAAAAATAGGTTTGGTCTTTATGAGATTAAGTACTGTGAGGAGGGGATGGGAAGGAGTGCCAACAGGTGCTGTGCACTGAATCCATGCACGTGGGCAGGTCAGAAATAGTCTACGGGGAGAATGTCTGAGGGGCATAACATGCTGCTTAGCCTTCAAAATAAGACTTTCTGCATGTTCTTAGGTGGGAGACAGCGTTGTGCTGGGACCCACCTGCCTCAGGTCTGGTTTCGGCACTGTGCTCTGCAGTTCTGCATGGCTCTGCCACATTCAGCAGCCTTTTCCGATGCTTCCTGGCTCCCTGGCTGGACGAGAGCAGGCCACTTCAATTGCTGCTCAGGAGTTTCCAGCCTTTCTTTAGTCTTAGGAAACAGAGGTGAGAAACTGCTGCTGTGGAGAAAACAGGGTGAGAGCCCCCAGCGTGGGGGAGAGCTGCTTTATGCTGTGCCCCGTGTGGGTTAGGGACATGCGTGGGGAGGATGCCAGCTAAGAGAGGGTTAATGCCACCTCCACCTTCCCCAGAGCCACCTGTGTCCTGCCAGACAGTCACTGCACAGCACTGGCTATGGAGAAAGGGCTGTGACGGGGATGGCCGCGCTGTTCATGCTGTTTTTGTGTTATTTACGTACACCGTTAGTCAGTCGCTGCTGCCACTGGAGGGGAAGGACTCACCGTCTCCAGATGGTTTCTTTGTGCTGAATCACTTACACTTGCGTAACTGCCTTTCCCCCAGCGTTAGCAAACCGTACGAGCCCCCAAAATCTGCCTTAAGAAAACCTCAAAAACCTGTGGCTTTCCTTTCTTCTCCCTCTTGTGTTTGCTTTCCCCCGTTCTCTTTGCCTGCTGCCTTCTGAGTCATTAACGTTCGTGCCAGCATCAAGTTTTCGAGCTGCCATCGACTATCCCAAGGGGCACCAGCATATCTCTTACTTCCCAGTGGCAGCAGCAATACCTCGCCAGGTCAAATGTTGTCAAAATTGAAGGCTCTAAAAAAGAAACCCTGACCTTTACAAGCCCTGTAATCGCTCCTGAGAAGAGAGGGCGCTTCCTGCCCTGCTGCGGCGCTAACATTTCACCAATTTCTCTTTATGCTTTGATTCCCATTCATCAGAGAAGCTTCCCGTTCACCCTGTGCACCTGCAGCAGCCTGGCTGAAAGGTGGCCAAAGCCCCCAAACAAACCCAATCCATCCTGGGCAGCCCCTGAAATATTTCCACACCTCTGGGTGCTGTCCCCTTCCAGCATGGGGACAGGAGCAGAACAGAAACTGATGACTTCTTCCTCCTTCCTTCCCGAGCGGTGATGTTTAAAAATACATCACCAAAGTCGTATTTAGCAACAGCTGCTTTTGAGCTGTCCCGTGGCCTGGGTCCTCTAGCCAAATACGAGTTTGTTCAGCATGACAAGAGTTATTTGAAATCGCAAAAACTGAATTTCTCCCATAGTCACCTCTCACAGGCAGCTGCTGTGCTGTCCCTTGTCCTCTTTGCTGTGCCCCAGTCCCAAGAAGTCAAGCAGGTGGATAATGCGTGGTTTGAGAGAATAAGTTCTTCTAAGGGAAAAGAAGGGATTTATTTGAATAAGGAATTTTATTTGTGGGCAAAATGGCATCCCCTATGTCTCTGAGTCTAAACGAGTATCTGCATTACCTCATTAGTCATGTTAGTCATAAACTAGCATTAGTGTTAGCTCATGTGTTCATCAGGGGGTGTTGGAGCAGAGCAGAGAGTTGGCTGAAGACTGGAGATTTGGAAACCAGACTTATCACTGGTGGCTCTGGCTTGCAAGGCGACCTTGGTCAGATCTTAACCCCTTATCTGCCGGGTGGGTGAGGTGACGCTTCTTTCCCAACTGCTTCGTGATCCGCAGATGAAATGCAACGTTTTGAAAACAAGGGAAATACTTTTGTGTTGATGTCGACAGGCAAATGCTGTCCCTTCCTCCTTCCTCCTGGCTGCTGGTGGGACCACGCTCCAACACCCGCCACTGGCCACACACGGTGGCGCCTGGGGCTGCAGGCAGGAGCACCTCCTTCCTTCTCGGGGAGGGACACAAGAGCCATTTCCTCCATGTGGCCTCGCTTCAGACCCTTTCTGGCATCACGTGGGGACAACAGCCAATGCACGTCATCCTCCGGCTTTAATGGAGGAAGGAGAAGAGCGGTACGGAGGCAGGCGGGGCAGCAGGAGCATTGGAGGTGGACGGACACAAACCACCCATGTCCTTCCCCAGCGAGGTTCCGCTCCTCCCCGGCAGGAAAGGAAATCCCAGCGGCCGCCTGCTCCCCTGCTCAGCAGGGCACAGCAATTAGTAAGTGTGGTGGAAGTGTCTCGTTCAGCCTCCCTGCACCCTGCCGAGCCCCTGGGGCTAGCGTGGGGTTCGTAGTCTGCCTGAGGATAAGGGACTCGGTTGCAAACCATTTCCCACATCTGAGGCCGTTCCACTTGTGCCCTTGGGATCAGAGATCATCCGCAGTAGAGCCTTGCATGGGAACGGCGCCTGTGGGAGACACGTCCTCTGTGTCTTGCACTCTCCTGCTGCCTCTTCCCCCCAGGAAGAGTCTCGAGAGAGCCACAGCAGCATCACAAAAGCTCACAGGAAAGCACAAGCGGGGATGTTAAGTTTCTGTGTCTCTAAAGGGTGTGATGGTAATGCCCAGTTTCACCTGGCCTGATTTGCACCTGTATCCCCATGCCTGGTTCAAGGTTGGCAGCCATCCTGGAAATGCTCGGTTCAAGGAGGCACAATTTAGGTTCAAACAATCTGGGCATCTGCGACTGCCAGTTATGGGTGTATACATGTAGGAAACGAACAAAATTCCTCCAAAAAGAGAGATTTTGTGCTCTGACCAATCACAGGACAGCTGGTTTGGATGTTTGCCAGTGAGTTGGAAGCAGAGATCTGGACCTTCTTCCCTATTCCCTTATCTCCAGCCAGCTCATTGGTTGTGCATTGGGTCTCTGAATCTGGCTCAGAACCAGATACTAGCAATAATATGCTAGGCCTGGGGAAAGCTAACTCTTCTCACTTTATTCAGTTAAAAGTAAGCCTTTTACAGGGAGAAGGAGCAGACTTGCTTCTGCTCGTTACCTGTTGGACCCTTGCACCAGTAGAGCATGGTGGTAGTCTTGAGGGACACTGTGATGGGTTCATGCAGCTTTGAGGAACGCTGTAATGGCTTCATGATGGCTTATGTTAAGCCACCTGGCCTTGACAGCTTTACTCCCAGTTCCCTGTGTTTGCTCTTTCAAATCACACCTTTAAGAAAAATTTAGCACTGGAGTGTTGTGGTGGCTGCTGCCAGCTCATGGAGTCACTCAACGGAGCTGAGAAGCATCCTCTCGTGTAAGCATCTCCCCATGTCATAAGGCAGTATGGAGAGGATATCCCTGCTTTTTGTGGTAGAAAACAAAACCCTGGCTGAGCACTTGGTGTGTTAACAGAGAGCTGCCCCGTGACACTATTGGATTTTCCAAAAGAAAAATTCTTTTCCGTTTTCCCTTGATCCCAGGTTGTTTTGCATAAAACAATTAAACAGACCACCCAAAATCCATTTACAAGATTTCCCAGAAATCCTTGGACCATTTGAAGCAGTTGGAGGAAATCAGAGTTCAGACCTGAATTCCACAAGAGATGATGCTAAGTCTGGAGAAAGATTTTCATTGCTTGAAGCCAAATGTCCACAAATGTTTCTTTCTTAAAATGCAGGACATTCTGAAGTGTGAAGCCCCTCCAGGCATTCACAGGCAAGCACTGAATGACCTGCTGATATGCCACTTCTCTCAGGTTTTTCTGATCGCTGACCCTTTCTCATCCAGAGGACCATTGTTTGTTATTCTCCTATATGGATTTGCATCTAAAGGCAGGGCGGGGAAGGTACCTGGGCTTTGTATCTGTCATTATGGCCCTTAAATTTGGTTCTTTTGATGGTGGTCCACCTCTGCCTCCTCCAGCGTCCAGCCTGTCACTTCAAATACTCCTGGGTCAGAAGGAAACAGATGGAGCCTTGAGGCTTGACCAGCTTGACCCTGAGAGGGATGCCTCCTCACCGAAGCTGAGAAACACCCCTGCCATGCTCTCTCGGCAGAGCATTGGCTGCCTTCATCTTAGCAGCTTCGATCAGGGGCTGGTTCTTTTGATTGTTCATTTGCAAGTAGCCCACACAGCAATAAATCACGGCGTAGCAGGAAAATGGAGAACTTCTGAATTAATGGGGGAAAACACCATTGTAAATAAGTCAGTGGTGAGTCTCTGCTTGAGCTGGTAGTGCCCACTTCACCAACACCTTGCCATTCAAATGCCAGTAACACTTAACTGGAGGGCCCTCACTGTTGCAATTCACTGGGAGCCTCAAAAGCCCTTAAGGAAACTGCCATTGGAATGCCCCTTTGCCAGCCTGGCAGCTAATGGGTTTCGACAGCCCGGCATGGGCAGAAACCAGACATTTCACAGGAAAATTAGGAGGTAGTCGTTGCTACTTCACAGCTGTCTGTCAGGAAAGAAGCTGTGGTGGTGTCTACATGTATATCCTTTTTCATGTTGCAGTGCTCCCACCCGCTGCATTTCACAGCACTGCAGAATAATTGGGGCTGGCAGGGACCTCCAGAGTTCATCCCATCCAAACCCCCTGCTCAAAGCAGGGTCAGTGAGAGCAGGTTGCTCAGAGCTGTGTCTGTTGATTGTGGCAGGAGAGGAGCTGAAATCCCAGCCCAGCACCGTCCTTCGATAGGGTGTGCAGTACAGAGGCAGATGCAGGAGTTAGGGTGCTGTTTGGGTATTCCGTTGTTCCTACAGGGAGAAGGATGTTCTGCTCATTGTTAACTTGTTTGGTTTGGGTTTAAGTCTGTATTAGTTGAAACAGCTGCATAGGAATCTGGGTGTAAGCCCAGCTTAAGGACAAGTCTACACTATGCTGGCATCACACCAAGGAAAGGAAATTACAGCATGCCACGAACCAAGACAAAAGCATTGCCTGCGTTATCTGGCATGCAGGGCTCTGGTTATAACAGCACGCTTATCTCATAATTTCAGGTTTGCAGAGCATCAAAAACGTGTAGTTTTTCGAGTACTCATGAAATCATATTTCTGTACCTCGAGAGCATAGTGAGCTCCCGCATACAGGGTATTTTACACTTACATCATGTGTACAGGCAGTAGCTCATGTTTCAGAGTAAACCTCTTCCATTAAGGCTTCAGAAAATGTCTTCCCTTTCTACAGTCTTCCCACTTGCCCTGCAAGTCACAGTTGCCAACATCTGAGTGAAGTCTATCAACTGCAAGGAGTCGAGCGCGCAATAACAGCATATGCCCTAGTGCGTTGCGCTACTGTCAGGAGAACACAGGGAGGAAAATCATTATTTGCCAAAAAAACATAAAACCCCAGAAAAGCATTCCACCAGGCTCCCAACTCTCCAACCATCAAAAGCTCCTGCTGGGGGATTGCAGGATTTTGCAGTTTGATTTAATAGTTTCAAAGAGAATTGTTGCTCTGTTGGGAACCACCTTCAATCTGTTCAATGGTTAAAAAAAACAAAGCAAACAATGTCCTTCTCACTTCCCCAAAATTCAAAAAAAGAAACAAACAACACCCTCAAAAAAGCTGGGGTAAGCAAACAAGAGAGAAATGAGATAACACAGCTTTTAAAAGCCTGTTGCTTTGCAGCTGTTCGCATTCTGGCTACTTTCCAGAGTTACTTTGATGATCTCTCTGCCAGGGAAAAAGAAGTCCTTCAAACCTAGAATTTGATGAGGACATTATTTCTCAGCAAAGTAAATGAAGATCCAGGTTTGGGATTTAGTGGTGGGACTGCTATCTGCATCAATTTAAGAGCCAGTGGTCTTTTCCAAGACCCTAGCCGATTCGAGTGATGTCCTAGTGGTGGGAGATCTGTGTTCTTTAACTGGTGATAAAGGACTTAGGTCTTCAGAGAAGTTCAATACCACAACCAACAAGTGGAGATGTGAAGTTAAATTGGTGCCTGCCTAGTGGGGAGCAAGCTGGACATGTGCAAAGAACTGACACTAGCTGGGAAGTTGCGTCAAAGTTTTGGCTGTGTTGTATTGCTGCTGGATCCCTGTCCCATAGAAGGGCTCATGGAGAAGGAGTATAAAATAAGCACAAACTGGTGCAAAGGAGAATGACAGGGAAGAAATGCTACCCCTGAGCTGATGGATGCATTATGAAGCGTTCAGAGGCACTGCCAGGCGTTCCTGAGGCTGTGACTTGTACCTAGGAGTCATGGATGAACGCTGTGGAGGAAAGATGCTGTGTCAGAGTCCTGCAACAAACAAGTAGCATCACCATGTGTCACCCAGAACATCACCTCGTACAGCCAAGTACAGAGATGCCCTAAAGCACAGGTTTGGGTTACAGCAAACTAAAAGGGTTGAGATGTAATTTTTTCCTTTCTTAAGTAAGTATGGTCATAAAGTAGCCTAACACTGGGATTGATACGCTCTGGGGTTCCTTGTGCCCTTAGGTTACATCTGGGCTTCTTATCACACATTAACTGGTTCTACTTTTACCTTCATCTGTGAAGAAGCAACTGATGGTTCATTTTATGTTGTTGTACTGTAGGATTCTTTATACACCCTGCACTTCTAACATATGCTATTTAAAGGTTATAGGGAGAATTGTTGGCAAATGATAGATGTCAGGCTGCTGAAACATGATAAAATAGCAAGCGTTTCCAATGAGAGATTGAAGAAGCAGGAAAGGAAAGAGGGGAGAATCTGTAGACAAACTGTGCCAATCTTCACTAGGTTGGAAGACCCCAGTTTAGCTGCAGAGACTGTGCAGTGCAAGGCTGACAGACAGCCTTGCTTGCCTGGGGTGCAGGAAGGCTGTCGAGTGAAACCCCGTTTTTTTTGCTCTGCCCTTGCTCCACCCTGAATGTGGTTGATGCTTAGGGAAGAGCTGCTCAGCTGCCTTGCCAATAGCTACATTAGTCTGAAGTCTGGGCTCCTCGAGGATCCCATTTCTCTGGATAACTAGCTCACAAGGAGATTTCCATAGTGTGCGTATCTCAAATTAAGTGAAACAAATCTTCTAAGATTTGCAAAACCACTTAGCAAACTGCTAAGGCAATCAATATACAACCTAGGACCAGGGGGGGAATTTTTTCCCTCTTCATCCTTTCCTTGACTCCTTGGGAAATGTCCCTTAGGGGTCATTTCAAAGTCATACCGTGACTCTGTGGGCAATAGTCAGTTCCCATTGATTTCAGAAGGTCATTTGTACTTTCTCATCAGATCTTCACGCTGCAGAATGGCTGCCCTTGAGCCTGGGTTGTATTATGACTAATGACCAAAAGCGATTTCGTCATTAGTCTTCCACCTCTTCTAGGGCTGTACTGAAACAAAATAAGGGAACGTAAATTAGTGATATCCCGCCGGCTGTGTAGTTAGCAAGATGAACGCCTGTGGCCTGTCTCCACCCATCCCTTGCTTTGTGGGATGCGGGTGGTCCATCCGTCTCATCGCGTTTCTCTGGTGCACAAATCCAAGCCACCCACAGGTGAACAGGCCCTGGTCAAAAACAGAGGCTGCAAGGCTTCTTCAGCCGACTTCTGTTTTGAATATTATGTTTTGACTTGTGAACCCTGAGGAATTCAGATCTCAGGGCAGAGGAAATGTTGGAGGAGGTCAGGCGAGTTGTGCTCCCTCTGTGTTACTCGGAGCAGCAAATAGCACGCGTTCCAGGGCAACATCTGATTTTCTGCTTTTACAAGGCAGATGTTTAGGATAAGTGATCTGCTGTTTATTTTAATTGCCATCTTCCAATCCTCTTTCCTACGTGCACGCACACATTCGGAGACCATAAATAAGGATTCTTCAGATTATGCCGTTATTTGGGTAGCCAGCCCTGTCTTCCATCAGTGCCTGGACAGGGCTGTGTGCTGCAAACCCAGTTCCCCTTGCACATCAGTTTTACAGTGGTGTAAATCAATTAGGTCTAATTCCTTTCTCAGTGACACTAGCATAAATCTGAAATCGCTCCACTGACGTCAGGGCCGTAATGGCAGTGTAAAGGAAAGTTAGACTCCCTTGGCTTCAGAATGTCGCTGCTGATTTACGCCAGAACATGAGCAAAAGTAGTTGGGCTCAGCATGTCCCAGCACTGTGTTACTGAACAGCTGGCCAGGGTTTGCTCTGGGAGACACTGGTGACGATGGAGAGCAACTCCATGGATTTTGCTGGCGGTAAGTTGGTGGAAATGAGTTGTACCTTCACCACAGTTTGGGTCTCAAAGAGCTCCATGTAGTAGGTCATTAATGAAAAGAAAGGATAAACCAGTGCTCCCGTGTAAAGTGATTAGTCCCATTGCCTGTCACTGGTCGAGGAGAGTCACACAGGGATGAACCTGGCCATTTGTCTTGTGTTGTGATGATGATGGAGAGCAAGGCAGTGGTACTCTCGGTGGGCACCAGGCAGGCGTCCATGATGGAACTGGTGGTCCTAGCTGAAGACAGAGGGGCATGAGCTGCCCTTGCAACCGGTGCTAAGAGCTAGTCTGGAGGGGTGGGAATGCGGGCTGCGCTTTTCTCCTCCCAAGAGGGCACAAGCAGTTGTAGGCATTCCCTGCTGGCAGCATTCAGGGTGTTAATCCTCTCTCACTTGTTTCTCTAGATTTTCCCATCTTGTCTCTAAAGGGCTAGATGTCAAAGCCTGGCTGTAAAAGGGGTGCTGGCCCCTCTCTCTGCTCTGCTGGGGCTTCAGCCTGCAGACTGCGGATTTAAGCAGAAGGAGACAAGAAGTGGGTATTTCCTCTTGAAGCTGTAGCGCTTCCCAAACAAACAGCCTTGCCGGTTAAAGAGACTTTGGCAAGGATGGCCTGGATTTCTGGTAGCTGCTCTTCAGGAAGCCAGAGAGCCCAGTGCTCGCCTCAGAGTCCATCATCCTTGCTCCATTAAAGCCAGTGGAGACAAGCTGATTTACACCCCTCTTCTGTTGGCATCTGGCCAGTCTCTTAATTGTTCATAAGTGACTTTCTCTTTTAACAGCACAGGTTTGCTCTGAGCGGTGCAGTTTGCACACAGTGAAATGCAGCCATGTGTGGCAGAACTGCTTTAAAGCCAGCGAGGTGAAACGGGGTCCATGTGAGCCACCAGGTAGCCTGGAGGTGCCACAGAGCAGGACAGGGCCATGGGCGTCCCAGGGAACTAAGCCCTCATCATCTTTCTTTTTTCCAAAAAGCTGAGGCTGTGCTTTACCCATCTCTCAGCCTCCCCCATGCTGGCAGAGGTGGAAAGCAGCAGGAGAACCCCAGAAACCAGAGCAGAACGGCAGTCCTTTCCTTTCCACTTCTTATCCAAGGGTCCGTCCACAGCTATCATTGACAGACAGGAGAAATAAAACCGTTGTCCATGCTCCCGGTGCCAAGGAACCCCAGCTGGGTGCACAAAATGGTGCCCACATCCATGCTGTACAGCCATGGGGACGGATGACGGCTCCAAGCTCCAGAGGTGGGTTTCGGCAGCCCAGGCTGAACCTGTGACCCACGGCAGCTCGGGGGTACCTTGCTCACACTCACCTCCTTGGCTGCTGGAAGGTGGCCCCGTGGAGATGAAATGAAACCTAAGGGAGCACGGCCCCAGTTTTCCTACCCATTTTGTTCTCACGAGAAGTGAATAACTCAGCCGATGTGTTCGCTCACGGGGAGCAGCAGAGTTTACCAGTCCTGAAACAAAACTGTGATTATTGCCATAGAAACCAGAGCTCGAATGTGAAGCTCATCCAATGGGGCAGCATAAAGAGGACATTGGACTTCTGTCTCCTATCAAAACTCATGTGCATGGCTTGGGTTTGGAATACCAGAAAGTCACTGCTATAATAATCATGTCATAAAATACCCAGATATCAAGAAACATTGACTTCTTTTGGGTTTCTAGGAAGAACTAGCTCAGGACCTCAGGGAACTGGCCTGCGAGGGACGAGTGTGGTTAGCAGCACCACTGCACAGAGCCAAGCTCTTTCCAATTAGGAAAGGAGGCAATTAAATCAGAGTGGCTGAGGGATGCAGAGTCAGAAACATAGCCTTGCTCTGTTTCACGGCTCTCTTCCCTGAACGCAGACATGCAATTTGTTCAGAGAATTCCCTCCTCCTTCCCATTTGAACTCTCTTCACCAGTGGCTTTGCTCTGGGAGCTTACAGCATGGTTCAGGTTTTCTCGTAAGCTTACAAGCTCCATCTATAGGATAGTCGAAGAAGAGCCCTCTGTCTTCAAGCCGATGAAAAAGGGCAGAGAAGCTTCACTCAGAGATTCCAGTTTTATTCTGGAAAACCTCCAGCATGCTTAGCATACCACATTGCGGAAAGTCACTGATTTCATCGTCATTACTTCATATTTGGGTATCGCTTTCCCCTCTGGTTAAACTGTCTGTCCTCAGCCCTGTGACTGTGGGGCTGTTGCCTGTGGAAATTGCTGGAGTTGTGAAGCTGCTACTATTCCACACGGTGAATCTCAGGGATTTTCTAATGATCTAACTGATCTGCAAGATTTTTGGGCTACAGCTACAATGCCTTTATGTTCTGATGAGCCCACAGTGCCCCATGTACAAAACTAAACAGTAGCTATTAACATGTCCAAATCGTCTAAATCCAGCTAATTTAGCAAATCAGTTTCTCTTTAGCTTGGTGTTTAATGATTGCCAGCCCCAGCCCACACTTCACTGCACAGGCTGCACCAGAGGAAGTAATTGCCATCCACATTGGTTTTTTAGGAGGAAGAAACACAAAAGGTGAAAGTCTTTTCTGCCTTCTTTTGTGCAAAGTAGAATCCTTCTTAGCAATAAGGTGCGGTACAGACTGGGGCTGTGTGTGATTCCAAAGGAAGGAAGGAAGGAAGGAAGGAAGGAAGGACACACTTTGCAGGGCAGGTGGAGTGTGAGTAGTCTTTTTAAAGAGATGCTGGCAACTGACACTGTTTCAAAACATCTCTGTCATGTTGGAAGTTCATCTTTGATTTGCACATGAAATACTTCATTTCGGATACCCAAAATTACTCTAATAGAGGCACTGTGTTCCCAAAGAACAGGTACGGTTTTTTCCTTTCTGAAGATCCATTCTGGTTTTAAATGCTGCTTTCTCCCCACACACGCACAGACCATAATCTTTGACGTGTACTTATTAAAATATCACTTTCAAATAAATAAAAGCACAGGCATATCCAGTACTTGTTCCTTTCTCTGTCTTAGGATTAATTTCCCATTTTTCCATCTAATGTGTCTGTCATTCGGGTAGCTCTACAATCAAGAAAAAGCCCTGTTCCCTTTTGTAGATTCGCAGATATTAAAACCAGAAGGAAATGTGTTCTCATCTCCCAGGCAGCTGCCCTGAGTGTATATGTAGAGGTGTACCTGTTTATTCCAATTATTTCATGCAAAGAAGCTTTGCTTTTTGGGAGCTACCACAGGAAAATCATCTCTCGGGTACTGAAGCACCCAGCTGTCCAGGGGGTGCAACCGCTGCTGAATGCCTGGGTTGGCCATCCCACTTGCTCCGCTCAGGAGGGCAACGGCACTGTAGAAACGCCACTGAAAAACGTGGGGGCAGAAGCTCACCCATCTCAAGGAGGTGCAGCACCGGCATGCGGTGGCATGTATGGGCAGGGCACCACTGGGCATGGGGAGAGCGGGCTGCTCCTGGTGCTCCTTCATCCACCGGCTCCTTCGGGGAGGTGTTCAGCAGCGGCTGGGGAGGCTGAGGTAGAGCCAGTGGACATGGTGTCCACCAGGCAGGACCAGTGCGTCCTGGGGAAGTATAACCACTCTCCCGGCTTCAGCATTCGATTCCCTCCTCTACCCCAACCTCTACCATGCTAAACTGATGCTTTTTTTTCTTTCTTCCTCTGTCCTACAGAGATCCCTGGGTGTCCAGGAATGGTTGAGAGCTGAATGGGCTGACCTCTCTTCCTCATCATCCTGAGCTCATGAGGGCTCTGAAGAGAATGAGTGAGAGCATGGCCTTGCTTCTCTGAGCCTGGGGATGCTGTGGGAAGTGATTGCCTTGGCAAATGTCTTCATCCCAACCCATAGCCCATTGCGCATCACCTGAAGGAGAAGCTGATGAAGGATAACCAGAGGACCAGGAAAGGCTCTACCAGCCTCGGAGGACACGGATGGGGGACCAGCACTAAGAGAGGCACTTTGCAGTAGTCACTGCGTATGAAACTGGCTCTGGAAAGAAGCTACAGGAGCCCTGTCAGCTGAAGGAGGTGAATGTCCAAATCACCACAAAAGGTGCAGAGGGGTTGCCCTGGCCCAGCATCCTTGGAAAGCACTTTCAAAAGGGAAGGGGGTATCAGGACCAGGCCGCCATCTCCAGGGGCTGGTTTGGAAGAGGCACAGCAAGGTCACTGCCTTATGTTCAGGTCAGGAGACCGGCAGGACGTGCTTCCAGCTGCTCATCAACGTGCTGGCTGGGGCTCCAGACGAAACAGGAATCTGACCAAGACTGAGAGAGAAGGAGCATGGAAAATTGCTTTGACTTATCCTGTGCTTGTTTCTCCTTCTGGTGTCTTCTCCGTCTACCTCTTCTCCCCTCTAGGCTTACGTGTCCTGCGTGTGGGGCCCAGCCCCTCACAAACCAGCAGAAGTATTAGCACGGGGCAAACCCTGCCCAGTGCAGGACTGTTCTGCCCAGTTGCTCGATGGGGCTGACATCGCACAGTACTGGCATAACGTGGCCTTCGTTTGCTCATTTTTGCCAACAAATCTGCAGCTGTAATGCCCGGACTTCGGATGGGAGAAAGGCTTGACCCCGGCAGTTCTTTTCCTTTTCCAGCCACATGATAGTGCGACCGGACGCACTTGGGAGCCAAGTTTTAACACCTGAGCCCCAAAACAGTATAGAGCATCCGTCCCTCTCCTGTAGCTGTGAAACGAGCATGCCGGCAGGCTGCACACTCAGCTCCTGTGTCTTGGACTATAAAAAAGACTCATTAAGCAGAGAAAGAAATAGAGATGGAGGGAGTGACAGGGGCGCAGGTGGAAAATAGGAGGAAAAACTGATTCAAAACCATAGGAAAATGTGCACCTTCTCACTGGAGGTGGTGTCCCAGCTGCAGACTGCCATGCCCAGCTGGGCGCCTGCAGGTCTCTGCTGCTCCCGGATGCCTGGGCGAAACATGCTGGTACTGAACTCTGCCGGGAGCCCCATCTCACGCCTTCTCTCTCGGGCTTCCAGCTGCCAACCCCTTCCCTCATGTGCACTTGTTATTTATTTATTTATTTTCGTGCTGCTTGATGCCAAGCTGCTAACAGAGCACCCTCCCCTCCCCACAAACACCCGCAGCCGTGGGAGGGTGGCGAGGGGGAGCGCGTGCTGTGGGTCTGTGCGATGGGAGCGGGTGAAGGGGCAGGGATATGCTTGGAGCGGGCCGGATCCAGGTGTGCACACGGGGGGTGCATGTGAGACAGGAGGAAAAGGCCGCAGTTAAACCAGAAATACCTTCCCTGGGGTGAATGTGCAATTTTGATCTTTCACAAATTAAGAACAGGCTGGGCAAACCCTTGTTGGGAAGGACAGCAGGACAGCTGTAGGCTGCATAAGCTCTGTGGTGCCCCTCTGGCCAGATTTTCTTGCTTCTTTGCAGCTGTTCTTGTGCAGGGCATGTGTCCCTCTGCAAGCTGCTTGTCCGGCTTGTGTCCTCCCAGCACTCCCAGCTGTAATGAAGCAAACTTCCTATGTGTATATCCTGGCTTTGGACACTCACAGGGGGCCGTATCCCCATCCAGGCAAGTTCCCCCCAGTGTGTTCACAGAGGTTTAATCTCTGGCAGCCTTTCCTGCTCTGTCCAAAAGAGATATCCATGTACAGAGCCATTTAACACAGCCAGTTTGAGACCGGCAGACATGAGCCTCTCCAGACAATGCTGTAACAGTTCATGCTCAGCCTTGGCTGTTCCTAGTTTGCTAAAAACTGCTAAAACCTAGTACCCAGTTTGCTAAAAAACTGGCAGCATCTTCTCGTGGTCAGGTATCCCATTGTATGGAAAGCCTGCCTGTTCCAGTGCAGAGGGGAACCGTTTCTTAGGGAGAGAGGTGCTCTCCCATACCCTGCTGCTCTCCCACAGCTCCCGTGCTCAGGACGGAGCCAGGGTGCCCGGGCATCTCTTGGCAGGACTCACAGCTGCTCCAGGAGAGCCTGGCTTCTCCCATACCCTTCCCTCTGAGGTGCCTCACCAAGGCTTTGTCCAAACCTGTGTGGCTGCTGACAAAACCTGTTCCTCAGAAGATTCCTGGCTGGCTCTAGTCACTTTTTATGTGCTGGAAACACTGCCCTTGGGATTAGTTTTCAGGTTAGAGACACGCATGGGGTCATTGTAGTTCTTTTTCTCACAAATCCTCTCCTGTGCAAGAGCAGGTTGCAGTAAGTGAAATGGATACACTTGCTCTGATAATTTGGCAGTATGGCCCAAAAGCAGTGACTTTCTTATTGCTGATTGCTTCCTTGTGGAGTTGTAAGAGTTGGAGATAGAAGAGGTGTATGACAAATCCATCTTCCTATGACCCTTCAGGTGTGTTCCATGCATTACATTCACCGGTGGTGTGCTGGGTCTATTTTTAAATGCCCTGACACCAGGGTTCTTGTGCTGTCCTTTGGGAGATTGCTCTGTAGTCCAAGTCAGGAGCTGCTATTAGTGTTCCACCTGCATTTGCTCCTGAAAACTTCATTCCATTATTCCTAGTGATGCTCTTCAAATACCCACTGCTCGTTATGTCCTGGTCAGGCTCTACCACTTGACCTGTGCTCCTCTTTCCTCCTCCACGAACCTCTCTGGCTCCCTGATTGCTGCCATTCCCTGTCCTTCCTGTAGTTCGGCACAGAGTGAGCCTGCTTGTTAATTCAGCCGTGCAGCTTGTCAGGGATCCGTACCCACCAGCGGAGCAGCCGGGACGTCCGGCAACGTCCAGTCTCCCCAGTGGCGGTGGAGATGCTCTGTCCCTCATTGCAAAGCACATGGGACGAGGGAAAGGGGCAGACACAGACGTGTGTGAGAGTGGACCAGCGTGGCAGCGAGCACCCCTACCCTGCGGGCAGCGAACGCCTGCTGGGGACAGACAGCACCCAACAACCTCTCTGTCACCGCAAAGCCCAAGCTCAGCAATGCAGGTGGGTGATGCTCCAGTATTGCAGCCATACTGGGGATCAGGGTGGGGGGAAGGAGGGGTAGAGGTGCATGCCCTGGCAGGGAGCTGTGGTCTGTCCTGTCTGGGAAAACGTATCCATGAGCTGGAGCCACAGCTCTGCATGGAGGGAGCCCCGCCAGCAGCACGGGGTCTCAGCAGGCTCAGCGCACGTGGAGGGCTTGCCTGGGGAGTCTTTTGTGTGCAACACTTGGCTGGAGCATCATTGTGATTGTAAGAACTCTGTTCTTCTCACCAAACAAATTGTTCCCACAAATAAAGAATGAAAAGTCCTTCTCTTCCCACTCTTCTTCTTTACGCTATTCATCGAGCGGCTCCAGTGGAAGGGGCTGCACCCGGATGGTGGGAGCAAAAAGTCACTGCGCTCCTGTGGGTGCCAGGGCAGCTTGTGGGGAGGTGCTGGGACTACCTGGGGGAGAGGCTGAATGCAGACAGAGTAGCCCAGGGAGGGCAAAATGCAAAGGGCACCAGGGCAGGTTGCAGGGCCTCCACGAAGCTTGCTGATGCTGATGGGTAATGGGTGGCAGTATCTCCAGGCACTGTGGGAATGGGGCTGTGGGACAAGGCTAGAGAGGAGTGAGAACAGTGAGGCAGTCAGTGTAGGTACCAGTCCTGCAGGTGCTGTGGAGCAGAGTGGGAGGAGGAAGAGGTCAAAGAACCCGAGGACGAGAAAAAAAGACAGATGGAAGAGGGTGCAGAGTCTCCCAAGGGTTTCACAGGATGACAACAGAGGAATCTGGAGTCTCCTACATGGCAGTGTGTGGTCCCGAGGGCTGGTTGTTTGCCCAAAATTCAGATCGGTGACAGAGCAGAAGGATCCTTAATTCCTCCTCTCAATCCCCAGCTGTTCTCCCCAGTGACATGGGGCAGGGTGGCAGTGGCAACGCTACAGCTTTTCAGAAGCAATTGTCAGGGGAAGAATTCAGTCCCCAAACAACGGAAGAATCAAAATGACACATTTCCAACAGAATTCATGATTAGACAATTAATCATCCCAATTTAAAACACTGGAGGGCCTTGAGTGCCCTAATACATAAAGATGTTCAAGGCAGTGGTTGTGCTACGTCCATCAGCAGCTGGTTCCCTGGCTGCCAGTGAACAGGGCTTTAGGCACCACGCACACGGCAGGTCCCTGCAGCCTGGGGACCAGTCCTCTGGTGGGACCTGCCTGCAGAGCCACCAGGGGAATTTGGTATATCTTTTATCAAGGAACAGAGACAGCCCTGAACTGCTGCATAACTGTGTGCAGGTCTCCATGGTGCCACACCTCCACTTTTTAGTGTGACTGTGAGCCACAAAAACTCAGCATCTCATCCCTGCTTTCTAAGGACATTTACAAAGTCACTTATGGCTCAGACACTTGCGTGCAGGCCACGTGCAGACCCAAATACCTACCCAAGCTAATGGGATGGAATGTCTCCATCTCCCAGACTTTGTATCTGGATTTACTGAGCTCTGGGGTCAGCCCTGGGTTTTGGGACTGGATAAATTGTGAGTCTTACTTGCCAAGAGCCGACACAACCCCACTGCCTCCAGACATCCGAGGATGTGTCCAAATATCTTTCTAAAGTTCCTAAAGCTTTAAAGCAATCCAGAGAAAAGAGCTGTGAAGAGATTATTGCAGCACATAACTGCAATAAACCTTTTCTTCATCCTTTCATGGTTAGAGGTATGAACATGAATTATGGCAACTTAAACCTCTTGAGAGCAGCATGTAAAATCGCTTTCTCAAAATAAAGAACCTCGTTAAGCTAAGATGTCAGCGCTCGCAAACGCTGCTCTCTGAATGGGGCTATTTTACGAGTCAGTTTAATCCTTCCAGGAATCAAACGACCCCTTTCCACCCACAGCGAGCAGCAGATTCACTCTTTCCTCCTTGTTTTCTAACCTATTTGTTCATTTGAGGCTCTGGCACGGTCACCGCTTGCAGCAGCTGAGATGCCTCATAACTTGCAAATGTAAACAGGTTAAAAAACTTCCCATCTGGCGAGCTTTCATGCTACCTGGCAAATGGCAGAGGATACAGAGAAGTCAGTGGCTTTTCATGTGCAGCCAGCAGCAAAAGAGGAGGAAAGAAATGTTCGCTTGCTCCAACTGCAACTTTCAGGGGCGTTTTGTGGGCTGCCACGCAAGCAGGGCTCCCAGTCCCCTGCCACGCTTGGAGCACACTTTCCTACAGTGCCTTGTTGCTTCCGGGCACCGATTTTCCCGGAGGATGGAAGAGGACTGGGACAACCATGCCCTCGAGGGTGACTCAGTTCCCCCACTGACCCGGGATCACTGACCTGGTCCCTCCCAGCCACAGCCACCTTCCCTCATACAGTGGTCCTGCATCCCTTAGCATCTTTTTAAAAACCACACAGCTGGGCACAAGCAGCAGGTACCTGCCCTGCCTCATATGCCTTCTGGAGGATGTGTCCCTTTCCCTGGTCATGCTTCCCTGGCCTGACACCACCAGGAAAGGTGCTGCTGCCACGGCACTGATATTATTCCTGAGCCTCTTCTGACAGCTCCCCCCCTGCCCCAGCTGGTGCCGCTCTGCCTTTCCGAGGCAGAAGCTGATTTCTGGGTCTCTCAGACACATTTGCTTTCAATTCTATAAGCACAAATCCCAGTACATGCTGGATTAAATAATTTCGTGCTGCTAATTTACCATAATTTTTATTATGGGAGAACGTTTAAATCCCAGATGCTCTGTTTTTGGTCTCCATGGAAATTGATAGAAGGGGTCACCTTTCGATTGCAGAATCCTGATGCTGCGGGGAATGGTTTTGCCTCATCAGTTGGGGAAGTGATGGGGGCTGGGTTATTTGTCTGCTTTTCTTTCTGTATGTGTCTGTCAGTGAGATTTGTAATGAAAATGTGAATCTGCGCAGACCAGGCTGTCATCTGACAGCAGGAAACGAAAAACAGGAAGAAGGGGTGTTACAGAAATGGAAATTAAGGTAATTAAAACACAAAAAATAACAGCAAAATGTATCTGGGTACTACAAACACCAGGCTGGTTCATCGATGCTGCTTCTCTAAAGACTGTTGTGACTGGGAACTGAAAGAGCAGAGAAATAGCTGATGCTGTTATTAACCATTAACTATTTTGCTGCTAGTTTTGGCTGCAGCCTGCATGGGGAGCCTGTGTTTTTAAGGGTTAATTCTGCACCCAGGGGTGCAGGTGACTGTTAACTGTCTTTGCAAAAGCAACAGCAACCAGGTAAGTGAAGAAGGGAGCTCTGCAGCTCTGGGTATCGCAGCAGCCGCGAGGGGAATGGTCTGGTCCTGCAAAGCTCAAGACCTAAATAGGCAATAGGGAATAAGTAGAATAAAAGATCGGCAGAGGAGACATCCCAGGGGCAGCAAATAGCATCTAAGTGTATACCCTGGCTAAGCAGCGGTCAGCTAAACATCAGGAAATTATGACTATCCTCTGCTCAGATAAACTGCCTCTCTAGGCAGGCTATTTTTCTACCAAGATTACAAAAGTGCTTTGGAGTAGCTCAGCTGGAGACATCTGCAGCTGGTCAGACAAATCCTGGCCGCTCGTTCTGCTCTCCGCAGCCTTTCCAAAGGCTCCGCATGGGTACAGTAACGGGGACCTGGCTCTATGTATGGCAGAGGTGTATTTTGAGGGAATAGAGCAGTTCCCGGCTTTGGGGAACCACACATTCCGGTTTGCATCCTCGCACATGCCGGCAGAGCATCCGCTGCTGCCTCTTGCCAGAAATGTGCAAAAATTGTAGAACCAGAAAGCGATTGCGCAATGAGCACCAAGCTTGCAAAGGCAGATTTTTTGGGAAGGTTCTGTTTTGTTTTGTTTTTTTTTAAAGGGAATATTTGCCATCTTTGAAAAATCATTTTGGATGTTTCTTTTTAAAAAACAATAAGTCATATCTCCATTGCCACCTTCTTTCCCTTCCCCTTCCAACGCTAAGTGGAGTACACTGACCGACAGACTGTTCCACTTTCTCTCACCTGCCTTCAGTTGGAGAAGTTTTGTGACTGTTTTTTTTTAAACAATAAAGGAGGGGGAGGGAAAAAATGAGAACATCCTCAGCATCATCTAGACAAGTGCATTCAGGGACAAAGCAAATGAAGAGGAAATTAAATTTTTCAGTTTTCTTTTATCATCAAAACCAAAGCAAAATGAATGCGTCAATCCAAAATGAATTTTGGCATGTTTCAGAGATCCCCCTATGAAAGTGCAATCAGAAAGGATGGGGGTTTTTTTGAGAAAAAGGTGGTTTTGATGGAATCTGACTCTCTGATCCCCAAATTGTGGCTAACGAGAATTAAATGGCACTTCTAGTTCTCCATCCTGTGGCTGTAGCTGAGTACTTCACGCTGGTCCTTGTATAAACTCCAGATGGTTTTGGTAAACAGTCTGAGAATCCCACTTGGCAATCAAGCCCTCGTGCCGCACAGGCATCCCGCTCCCCACGGAAAGCCGGGCACAGTGTGGTTTTTGGAAGGATGGGTGGAAGACAGGGAGCCCTTGCTTGCCCTCCTGTGCTGCTGCTGCACTCCCGCCTCCGACGCATCCCAGGTGTGCCTGGCAGTGAGCCATGGGATAACAGCAGGAGAAATTACACCACTTTTGCCAGCGGCTGGGGGGCCGGCAGGCTCCGAGCAGCCCCGTTGGCCACGGTGACTCCAGGATGGCACCTGTTGCTGTTGAGGCTGCGCTCGGTGCGGGAGGCTCAGGTGCTATTTTTGGAGCATGCTTGAGGGCAGGAAGGATTATCATGCCCCAAATGCAGAAGAGCTGGGCTTGTTGTGAACAGAGAGGGCTCAGGTTTGCTCAGCAACAAGGTCTGCCCCAGCTGGGGGCAGGAAGAGCTATCCTGGACCTCCTGGGGCATGGAGCAGGTCTGGAGCAAGACGCTCAGAACTCACCACTGACAGCAATGGGGACAATTATGACAAGTTTGCTGCAATCCTGGGATGGCTGAAAAGTGCCGGCCAGAGGCTGAAGCTTCTCTACACACACGATGTTGAGCAAAGTGTCCTACATCTGTACTGGGCTGGGATACAAGACAGAGGACCCAGCCCCTAGATGGGGGCTCAAAGGAGGGAAGCAGGAGGAAGAGATGCTTTTTCTAGCATCAGGGAGGTTGACTGAAAAGGGATAGTCATTGCACAGATCAGAAAAACCAATAGAGGAGCTTCACAGGAGAGGATTTTCTCGTGGGTAGGAGCCAGATCATGTGGTGGCACCCATGGATGCCAGAGGAGCTCCAAAGCTGACACCCTTAATAAAGATACACTGGCAGGGCAAGTCCCTGGAGAGCTTTCAAAGTGTTGTTTTCATCCTGCTGCAAACAAACATGCCGCTTCTTCTGCCACGTGGAGCCCTGACTCTGCCATCAGCCTCCCCTCTCTCTTTGGGTCCTGCAGGGAGAGGGGACCATTAGCCTACAAGATGCTTGTGACAAGTCCTGAAGCCTCATCAGTGCTTCTTTCTATGTGGATAGGACATTCTCCACCTCTTGGCCCCCCAGAAGCTGAGGTGTATTTCTCCCATCCAAAAGAATTGCTCAAAAAGAGGGATGGACAAAACAGGGCACCGGTGAGACGAACAAAGGCAGTGGGGTTGGGCAAAGGAAATAAAGCAGGCACAGGGGGCTGGAAGCAAAACTGGTCTCCTGAGGCAAATGCCCTGAAACCTCAGGAGAAGCTAGTTCTGGTTTTGCCCCCATTTTCTTCCTCTTTGTAATTGATTCATAAGACACACTTGTGCAATCGATGCACACCCAGAAAAAATAGTGGCCAGCACTCCTGCTACCCCTAAGCCCTGTTGCTGTGAAGCAATGCAATGCTGGCGGGGTGACAGAAGCAGCCAGGTTTATCTGCAAGATGTCACTGCAAATGTGTTGTGGGAAAGATTTCAGCTGGTAGGGAGCTGGGGAGTCACAACTGCCAGGCTTCCACTTCAGCACATGGAGAAGTCCAGGATACTTCTCAGGAACAAGAGAACAAGGCTGTCCCCAGAATAGAAATGAACACCCATTTCATTAGCTGAGACTTCCCTGTGCTTATTTAAGCATCGATTCCTGTGGTGGTTGCACTCTGCATAATGCTGATTAACAATTACAGAATGTACCAGAGCAGCATCGCCCCAGCACAGCTGGGGACTGTGGAGCTGAGCAGGGCGATGCTGTGTCAACCTGGTGGCTGCATCTCCAAGGTTACTTTTAATAGGAAACCACTTGCTGGATAACGTTGAAAGAAGCAAACATGTTTTTAATGCCTCTTTTTTTCCTTGCTCTGAACTCCCCTTAGCTCAGCACTCTAGAGCTGCCTGATGGAGCAACGGTCTGAGTGGTACCTCCCTTTCTAAGACTGTTTCGTCTTCTTGCTCTTCTCCTTCTAGTGGTGGATGTATTCCTCAAAGCCCACCCACACCTCCATTTCTTTGCCACAGGCTGCAGAAGGAGCCTTCCAGCTCCGCGCTGATCCCCACAGTCTTCTACATGGCTGGTGAGAAGAAATGGAGTCTCCCTCTATCCATAGGCATGTCTTCCAGGATATTTCATGTTCCCTCCTGCCCATCCAATGACAGCTGGGGCACTCCTGCTCCCAAACTCCACACATTTGTCCTAAAGCTGAAAAGGACCCATTTGGGGTTGATTTATCCTGCCCATTGGGAGATTGAGCTTCCAGATTCAGCCAGATGAGGGTATCAGAGAGCAATGCAAGGGGGGCTTTCCTCCACCAGCACGGCCTTTCCGCAGCCTTCTCACCTTCCCAGGGCTGGGGAACCAGCCTGTTGCGCACAGCCTACTGGCTCCCCTGAATGAACTGGGATCTGCTTAAAATAAAACGTGGCTCTCTGGGTTTGAATCCTACTCTATTATTAACTTGGCTGAGGAACAGGAAAACCTTGTGCATTTGGCCAGGGCTTGCTTGCTTTGTGTATTCCCCATCTTCCCCCGGGACATCAGGTGCCACTATCAGGGACAGGATATTGGCTTCAATGCAAAGTTCATGTCCAGTCCCCCTCTCCTACAAGCTGTCCTTGTCCAGAGAGGAGCACCAGAGTGGTGTCCTACCTCCTTCCTTTCCGCTCCTGTCGGGCAGGGATTTGGACTGCAGGAGCCTGTACCCACAGAGTTTTGGGTGCTTGGAGGTCCCAGCAGCTCACCAAGTCCTCCTGGCCTGCCTGCAACACTGCTGCTGGCTGTGCTAATACTGCATGGGGAACGTCGGCGTTTCCAGAAAGTCCAATAAAATAATGGCCTCATCACTATTCATTCCTTCAGTGCAGACTCTCTTGCGCCCACATGAATCCTAATGTGCTGATAGGGTATTAATGTGGGTGCCCTGGGTGTCCCTGAGGAACCGACACTGATGCAGAGTGTTAATAGCCTATCTTCATTTCCACTGAGAAGTTGTTGTTACGTGTGGTGCACGCTGGCTTTAACCCGCTCCGAGCAAGCTCTTCTTCCGGGCTGTGGCTTCTCTCTGCCGAAGGTAGAGGCTGGCTGAAGCAGGACAGAGTGCTGCGTTCCCACGGGAAGCCTGGCACGGAAGGGACCGTGGGCACAATGGCACTGTCTGATGGAGAGTCCTGCAGATGGGGTTTGTACAGCCCCCTGTCCACATCCAACAACTCTTCCCCATCTCTTCTAGCTTCCCTGGCGCGAATCCCCCTGCTTTGCTTAAACCAATCCATGGTGCCTTATGCGCAGTCAGGCAGAGATCTGCCATCCCCCCTGCCCAGGCAGTGCTGGGCACAGTGCGGAGCAGCGCTGGGTACGGGCCACAGTGCGGGTCCCCAACTCCCCTCAGAAGAAGGGAGGTTCATCCCCTGGTTGCTCGGCTCATGCCCTGTTTATGGTGTAAAACCCAGGGTCTGGCGCTCTGCTGCAGCCCAACGTGCTGAGCTTCCTCCCTCTGATCCGGGCAGGCAGCTGCAATGTGAAAACGAGGTAGCTTTAATTAACCTCAAAAAAAAAAAAGAGAGAAAAAAAAAAAGAAAAGACAGATTATCTGGGAAAGGAGTGAAAAAAGAGAATTTACACTCTTGGTTACAGAACTGCTCTTTCCAGCTGAGGGGTGTCTGGGACAGCAGGGAGATAGAAAAAAAGATTTGAGAAGAAAGACTTCCAGAGAGCGCTGGACTGGCAGATGAAACATTAAATAGAGTATATTTTATACGTAAAACACCTGTCGCTGCTGGAACCCAGGCTATTAATTGAATTGACAATCCTTTTGATCGTAGATATATGTCTCCCGGCTGATTCATCCTGAGACATCTTTCTGACCTTTTGAATATTCAGCTTTTTTGGGAGAAGCAAATGGGGAGCAGCTTTCTTTTAACAGACTGAGCAATAAAACAGTCACTGTAGCAGTCCTCCTCATTTCTTCAGCATGATATGTCAATATCTGACTAATGAATGCAGTAAATAGCTTAGTAACTTACCCTGACGAGAGCGTGACCCTACCACAGAAAGATGGTCTCCCATGAAGAGCAGTGCCAAGCAGGTGCGCGAGCAGGACCAGCCCTGATGGGACAAGTGGCACCTGTTGGTCCAGGTCTTCATCAAAGGTGGCTCCATAACGTGGGCGTGCGAATTGGCTCAACTCAAAGCTGGGGACCATCCGCAGCAAGAAGGTCAGTAACAAGGTGAGGACAAGGCAAACGCACCAGCATCAGCCCAGACCTGTGGTGCTACTTGTGGATGCAGAGCACAGATGGAGCCCCGGGAGCACGGCTGCCATCTCCAGCCCTCTTCCTCAGACAGGGAGGTGGGTGGCAAGCCCACAGCACCTCAAGGGAGAGGGGTCTTATCTTCACTGGCAGCCCTGCTGTACAGCCCTTACGGAGATGGGTCTCTCAGTGGCACCGTCACGTTGTCCCCTGGCACGACATTTACAGCACGAAGCACCCCCTCATGTCTCTAGGAGGGACCAGAGAGCTGGCAGACTTGCCTGTCCGCTTGGTGTGTGACAAAGGTTTGTTTGTCATGGGAGCTCCTAATGAGATCCATTAATGTTCCCCTGGGAGAGATTGAGACTAAAGTCTGTGGGAGATAAATAGAGCTTCTGCCAAGCTGAAGGGATTTCTTTCTGCAACAGCAATTTATCCTTCACAGCTTTTTCCAGTATTTATTGCCTGGCTTGTCTTCTTCTGGAACAGAAAAACTCCGATGTGAGGACTTCTGCAGGAGCTCTGTAGGCTGGAAAAGTGCCCCTTTCTGGGATGCTGTACCCATATATATATATATATATATATATGTGCCTGTTTATTGGGAAGATGCATCCAAACTGGGTATCACCTATCAGTTACACAGGTGCAAATCCAACATCACTCCAGCCCCCACAGGGCTGAGACACAGCCAGGCCCCCAGAGTTCCTAAAACTCCGCTTTTTCCTGGAAACCTCCCCTGCTTTGGCTCCCCCATGACCTCACATAACCCAGTGCCATCTCCTGGGGACCCTTCTTGGGGTGGTATTATTAGAGGGGAGAAAAAGGAGCCTGAGTCACCAGGTTCTGCACCTGTGCCTGAATTTCCCTCCCGACTGCTAGCAGGGAATGCAGGTTCACGTCAGGGCTGTTTTTCCATCCCCTTTTCGGGGTTAATCTCTCCAGGGCAGTGCCTGCTGGAGGAGGCTCCCTGACTCTGTCCCACTGTGGGCAGATGTCTGGCCGATGACAGAAGCGCCCTTCACGGCTGCCTGTAACCTTCATCTGCTGCAACCTGGTCCCCTCCTGCCCCCGGGGCAGGTGGCAGGGGGCTACAGCCCAGAGAGGAACAGCAACAACACGGGCAGAAGTGCTCCATCCTTCCAACCCACACGCAGCTCAGGTGGTGACTGCAGAGGGGCAGGAGACCCGGCAAAGAGCCCTGCCGCTTTCTGCCAGGAACAGGTGGACATAGCTCAAGCTTCACCCCTATGGATCTCCCCGTTTTCTTCCATTTCCCTCCACCCTCAACAGTTTCAAAGCCAAAGCAAGGAAATCCAACAGGCCTTCTGAGTGGGAAATTTCCTTCTAGCCCTAGATGCAGGGGGCTGAGATGTATCTGTATTCCCTGCTGAAGTGCAAGGATAAATTTCAGTGGAAGATATATTTCTGTCTTTTAGTGATTAGTGCAGCCTTCAGCAGCATATATTGCTTCTGCTGATGCAACAGAATTTATAAGCAAGAGGATCATTTACCATGTTAAGAGTTGAGCCACAGGTCTTTCAACCCTCCCCACAACTAAATTAGAAGGATGTAAGTGGTCATTCGCCCCCCATGATAGGGGCTCCCTGAGGGCTCCTCCACAGCAGCTGGGATGGGGACAGACCAAGCAGAAATCTCAGGAGGGACTCATTCCTGAGGCAACACCAGCCAAAAAGGTGCCCTAATGACTAGGTTGGCATGTGAAACCCAGAAGAAGGGTCCGAGGAGAGTCAGGACCTTCTGGCTGGCGATGCAACACAGCTTGCAGAATAGAGCAAGCTCCCCTGGCCACAGGGCTCAGCCTTGCTCCCACCTGCAGGCAGCTGGTGAGAGAGCAGCTTCCCGAGAGCCCAGGGTCACCAGCAGCACAGGAGGAATGCATGGGTCATGGGGAATGCCTAGCAGAGAGACAGACGTGAGCAGCTCTGATGAAAGGTAGAGAAGAACAAAATTCCTCTGCTATAACCCTAGAGCTGAGGTCACCTAGCAGCTCCCCGGCCAAGCTGTATCAGAGGCAAACCAAGGCTTTATACCTGGGCAGCCAGCGCTGCCTGCCCTCCGTTCCCACCAGCAGCCCCTCATGCACAGATGAGTCTTTAAATTCTCCACAGCTGGCCTTAATCTACAGCTCTGAGGGTTGTGGGTGTGCTGTGGAGGAAACAGAAGCTGGTGCTCTATTTTCTAAAGTAGCTCTGCAGGTGGGTAAAGGGAAGTGCTAAGGGGGAGCTCTTAAATCCAGCTCAGAGGCAAAGGTGTGGGGGAAATGCTGTAGGGAGAAAACAGTCTTAGAAGCAAGGATTTGTATTTGCTTCTTGCATGTCTGGAGTAGGGGAAGTTACAGGAAGGTATCTACTGCTGGTGTTTGTGGAGCTCATGCTGGCTGTGGTGGTTGTTCTGGCATTCCTCCATCCTTCAGAGAAGGTAAGCTTGGAGAGGGGAAAGGAAGTGTGGGAGAAACTGGGAGGATTTCACTGCTTCCAATATGAGAGTTAATTACTTGGAATAAAATAAGATTTAAATTTTTTTCCCCCCTGGGATTTCTGGGTGCTCTTATTGCCACCTCATCTCTAGAAGCCTTTAAAGAGAGCTAAAAACCAGGCTGTGCTAGGTGGCTGGAGGTGGACTTGCTGGTAGGCAGGGCTTTATTGGAGCCCTCATCAATTGAGCCACTTCTGGGAGTAGGTCTGTTACTGAATCATCAGTGTGTGACTGGCTGTGGTCTTGAGCTCCTTGTCCAAAACCAGTAGTGGTTTTGAAAAATCCCACTCCTTGGCATACAAAGCTCCCTAGAGCATCTTCCCTGTATCTAGTCTGAGAGCAGAAGAAAAAGCCTGCATTTGCAATTACAATGGTAGAGGCTGAAAGCAAACGGTGGCTAATATACCCCAACCCAACTCATGGCATGGCTGTGACAGTACTCAGGGTTAACTGAGCCAATCAGGCATCTCCTAAATGAAGTGGTGACTTCCACCGTGCTGGGAAGCAGAGTTTCTGAAGAGAAAGTTTGAGTCTGATGAAGCCTTGGAGGAGATAATGGGACAATAACAAAAAAGAGGCTCTGACATTAAATGGAATTAATCGCAACATAATCTTGAAAAGTACCTTCTTGGCTGCCTGATCCACTCATTTGATGAGAAATCGTACACCTACTTGCCTTCACCTAAAGTTCATTTCACACACAAATCACAGCAGGATCTTCCTTGAGCTGGAAGGATTCCTCCTGCTTTTGCATACAGAGCACTTAATGTGTTTGCATTGCAGTCTCTATTTTTTTTTTTAAACACGCTTTGTTGCTCTGTTATGTTTTTTCCCCGTGTTACCCTGGATCAAGCAAAGTACACTGCATCTGCAGTGCAGTGCATCACTGGCTCTGTAGGAACAGGCTTTGCTGGATCCAAAGCCCAACTGCCCATGTAGAAGGTGCCTGGGGTCAGCTTAGCTTATGCTGGTCAAAACTGGGGAACTGTAACCTGTGGCAGTAATAAAGGAGAGAAAAGGCAAAGTTCCAGAAGTAGCTCTCATGGAAGAGCAAACGCAGTCATTGCTGCCTTTATGCTGGTGTGATGGGTCAGAGCCAGGCTAGACCCCCCCCCAGGGCATGAAGGCTTAGGTGTTTCACCTCTTGGTGGGCTTGATGCCGAGACCCACATCTGAAACTCAAAGCATCACACTTTGGCAAGTCAGAACCCAGCTGCTTTGGCCTCTTTGTGTGTAACCATCATATAAGGTGTTTTGCTGCATTGAGAGAAGGCTCCCTGTGGAGACATTGAACTCATTCCCCTTCTCAGCCTGGCTGGCTCTCCCCATGGGAGAAGGTAACACCTTAGCTTTGCAAGGCAGCTCTCAGGGAGAAGCCCTAACCCTCCTCCTGGTCCCCTGGGGATAGGCAAAGCTCAAGGTGTGCAAGCTGGGTCCAAACCCTGCAGGTGGAAATTGTGCAGCAAATGCCCAGAATAAACCCACAGAGCCAAGGCTGGAGTTGTGTGTGACAAGGGGGCTCAGAAAGCCCCTTCCTCATCCAGGCTTTCCACTAAAACCACACCTTTCCGCGTGCCCTGCTCCCGGAGACCTCATTTGACACGACGTGAGCTCAGTGCAGAGGGGAGGGGGGCACCAGGCAGGAGGCCTCCGTTTCCTAAAATAGCCCTGACAGGTGCCCTTAATATCCTGGCTCCAGTGTGACACCGCGGAGCGAGGGCCATTAGAGATCCCGAAATGGATTTCATCTCATTGAGTCTAACCAGATGTAACCCCGGACCTCCGGGTCACTTTTATTCGCCCGTCTTCTCTCAGGCGCGGAGACTTGAGAGCAGAAACATGCCCATGCCCACGCGCACACGGCCACGGTCCTGTCGCTCACGCACGTAGCGCCGGGCTGGGGCAAGTGAGCGGCGCGTCCCCGTCCCACTGCAGGCAGCCTCAGGAAACGCTGGTCACCGCCGCTCCCCGCCACCGACCCGTCTTGCTGAGTTGCAATCTGTCTTCCCTCTGCTGCTTCTCACAGGGTTTCTGGTTTTTGTCAGGTCAGGGACTTTTTTTTACTGAATCTTTGATTTCACATCCTCTTTTTTAAACTGTCACTAGCCGGTAGCAACTCAGCAATTTCTCTGTTGTGTTTTCTCCTTGTTTTTCCTTTTTTAATTTGTGCGGTCAAGCCCTCGTGTGCTGTCTCACTTCAAGAGAAGATGAGAAATAAATACGGTGACAGCTCTCAGTAAAACTATGCCCCAGTTCACCTATTGTCACAAATACATGCGGCAATTGTATCCTGCTGGTCCTACATGGAAACATGTTCCTCCTTCAGATTTGAGTCTCGGTGTTTTCTAGGGAGGCTGGGACTCCGTGATGGATGGACTCCAGACAAACTATTGGAAGGCAAAACTGCACCGTGCATTGCATTGCACTGGGGTTTTGAGGATTTTTTTTCCCAGCACTGCCAAGAGGCTGTTGGCAACATCAACTAAATCACCTCGTTCTGCATTTTGTCTTCTGGCTTCCTTTGTGAAGGCATGAAGGTGTCTCCAGGACAAGCACCAGGTTTTGTAATCATTATTCTCCCTATTGGAGGGACCCCTAGGGATGTCATCCGGAGACAGGTGCAATCATCTGCCTTCACTGAGACCTGTTCTGTCCCCTGTCCTCCAGCCTACAGCTTCTACAGTCAGCTCATCCTGCTGGACCTGCAGGAGCTGCTCTCCTTGTCACGGCCACAGGGGAGAGAGCCCCAGAGATGACGGTGGGGCGTGCAATACATCAGTTGTCTGATTAAGCAGCAGGATGTGAATTCTTCAGAGGTGGAAGTTTTTATTAAAAGGCAAGAGGGTAATTTTTCATTTGCAAAATGACACAATGTTCCACCAGGCAAAAAAAAAAAAAAGACCAGCAACGTAACTGAAAACAATCCACCCAGCCTCAAAATGGTAAATCCAATCAAGCTTTCCTGTTAAATGCAAGCTTTGAAGAACATTGTATTTAATCATGAACAGTGCTGAATCGATACGAATAATCTGAAGCGACTCCGAGCAGCGAGGGCAGTTTATATTTACAAAGAGATGAATATTGATGCAGCCATTGCAAGTGCAGCCCAAAAGTTGTGAAGCCCACTCCTGCCATGGCATGTACACGAGGGTGGTGGCAGAGGACATGGGCCACTGGGGAAAGGTTCCCACAACCTGCCAGCTGAATGCAGGGAGAAGAAGTGCCCTGAAAATATGTAGGAGGCTGTTCCCTGCCAAACATAGACCCAGCTTGCTCTGTTGTGTAGGAGAGCCCAGAACACAGGTTGTTTCCCATTGCTCTTCCTGCTGCTATCCTAGCTGGTAACAGGCATCACATTCAGGCTACCATCCAGGACCAAATGGTGTTCTCCCTATCCCTCTGCAGGCTCAGCTCCCAGGATCAGGCCGTTACCTCCTCTGGTCCTGCTGCCTACCCCGTGGTGGCAAGGAGATAACTCAAGGCAGACTTTGACCTGTTGACTTGTCCTGCTGCGACTGTGCAAGACGACAAGTTTACTCTCACAATTTACGTTGCATTTGTAGGTTTAGAGTATCCAAACTCCCTTCCGCACTGTCTTTTCACTGGCAAAAGGGAAGTCTCAGGGCATTAGAGTGACACTGTCTGCCGTGAATGATTCGGTAGAGAGCGGCGGTGGGTGGGTGTTGGTGTGTGAGTCACAGAACTCATAAATGCAGCCCCCACTTAACAGGCAACTGCTTAAGTTTCTGTTTAGTTTTATTTGCTGTCCTATTATTCCTATTTGCATGGCAATTTGACAGTGGTTATTCATTAGAGCGGTTTTTATTTGGACATTTTGAGAGGCCTGTTGCCATTAGCTCTGGGGTGCCAATAATTTTTTAATGAATTCTCATGAATTTCCCCCAGATGGAAATGAGCAAAAAAGCCAGAGGTGAGGGTATGATTTCCAGTTTCTGAGAGCGCTTACTAACAACTGGGATGATTAAAAAGTCAAGAGCACTGTTTTAATAACAGGTTTTGTAAGGATTCAGCCAATTAATTTCAAAGAAAAATGAGCCATTTTCTTAAAGCAGGCACTTGAGCTTCCCTCTCTGTTCACCTTCTCTTTGGCTTCACCGTGCCTTACAGCTTTGGCGTCTAATTCCAAGGGGTGTTAATGGGGAGAGCAGAAGAGCCCTCCAATTCCCACACAGGCTTTGTGGGGGAATGGCTGTTTGGAAACAGATGCAGGTCGAGATGCCTCAACAGAGGGCAGATGTGGGTGACCGCCGAGATCAAGAGCTCACCTCGGTGTCACTGGAAGGGAAGCGTGGCTCAGGGCTCTCCGGTGGCAGCCATGACCCTGCTGGCAGACCACCACAGCTGTCATCGCCAGCTCTCCCTAGGCTGTAGAAGCATCGCGCGCCATCCACGGGGAGGTGGTTGCACTGGTGGGAGAAGGTTCAGCTATGGGACAACCAAAAGGGAGATAAAATGCGCAAAAAATACGTAGGAGGCTGTTCTCTGCCCAACCGGTGGCGCTCCCTGCCTGCACCCCGCGGATGTGGTTATTGGCAACTGCAGCTCAAGGCACCATGATGTGAGCAGCTCAGAGTTCCAAGAGTTTTCCGCCGTAATCCCTGTATCCCTTCCCTCTTTAATACAGCACACAGCTAAGGTGTTACCTTGCTACCTAGCACTACACAGGGGCCGGTGCCAACCATTTTCTGTCTTGACTTCTGGGATTTCTTTATTTCCTTTTCTCTGCACAGTTCCTTCCCCTCAGCATTTCGGTCTTGGCGGGGGGGGAAGCAAAAAACATCCAAACCAAAACCATGTTGCCTCATNAAAAAAAAAAATTAAAAAATCTTAGTCAACGTCATTAACTTGGCGTAGCTTGGACAATTTCATTCTCCCACACAGACATCTCCCAGCCAGCCACTGTCAGCGCCTGCGGTGGAGAGTGAAGATGGATTGGTGCAAAAAAAAAAACCCGAACAACCCCAACTCAGAAAACCTGTTGTTTTATTCCTGATGATTGAAATGGGCTCACTTTTATATCGGTTTTCAAATTCTTTATCCATATTTTTCCAAATGCTTTACCCCTCAAAATTAATCAACATGTTGCAATACAAGAAGTCAAGTTTGAATTTAAGTAGTACTTCACAGTGTTTTTTTTTCTCAAAAAATGTATCAGAAATGAAAAAGAAAATGCCTTTAGACAAATCATTAACATAAAAATGATTGATGACTTGGAAATATTGGTCTAATCACGTATTTTTTGTGAAAATAGAATATTTTGGTGGCTCCTCTCCAATCCGAAATAGTTAAGAACAGTATTGATCTGGGAGGACAAAAAAATAACTAGTCTAAATGACAATTGGCAGCTATTTGAAATAAAACTTTTCTAGTTTTCTGTCTCACAACCTGCAATCATACAAGTTAGGTTCATTAACTGGGGGCAGAGGGAAGAAATAAAACATACAGCTTTAAAGAGAAAGTGAATAGAGTAATCAAAGTGGGTGCCTCTATAGTGGCTTATGGGTTATAAAATAAAAGAAGTGACAAAAGGAGAATGTCTTTGTAAACTGCATTTTGTGGATTGTCAAGGGAGATGTTAAAGACCCACTTTACGGAAACAAAAGGCGATCTATCAACTTAGCACACTAAAAAACCGCATAGAGAGGTGGTTTCCATTGCCTGTAGTTTGGTATTCTGGAACTTTTTCTTTCCTCTCCCTGCTTTACTGCACAGATGGATGCAGCATAGCCCCACATATCAGGGCATTTCCCCACATCCCCTCTATCTTCATAGCTTTCAGCATGTTTACTCCTAGTCCTCAGTGCTCTGCTTAGGGTGCTGCCCAGCTTTTCCTGCAGGTGCTGCTGGTGCAGGCTATACGTTGCACCCTATAGCCCAAAGTCCTAAGCAATGCAGTCAGCAAATCCTGATGCGTTCCTTGCAAGTTCCTTTGCGTACACAGCATAGAAGATAAATGCATGTGGATGACAACGTTTTTGGTGCTAAAAGCCTCCAGAATGGTTGTCCACCTCCTCCTGGTCTTTCCCAGGAAGGTGGTGGTGTGTTGGTGTACCAGGGCAGGCAGCCCCAGTGCACGTGGCTTGGCAGCAGCTCATCCATGTTGTCCAGGGTTCCGTGGTGGGCACTGGCCACCTGTCACCAGTCAGTGGTTCTGGCCCAGGGATTCAGCCGGAGATCTGTTCATCACACTGTGCTCTGCTCCATCCCCTTCTCCTGCCGGGGCACTGGGCAGGTACCCCAGCCTGTAGGCATGGCCCTGGCCAGAGCCCCTCTCCTGGCTGAGAATGCCGTCTCTCTCCTCTGCCTTCAGCAACATTTCACGTGGTGCCCAGCCTGAAAAAGGTTTCTGAGCCAATACTGCTAATGAGAGCCCTGTTGTGAATCATCCACCACCTAAAGCTGGGACGTCAGCTATCAAATTAATTTAATTAGTAGTTACTGCAGGCTTTCAAGAGCCATTTGTGCACCGAACATGCCGCAGTGGCTGCACAGCCATCTGGCTGAGCCTCAACCTGCAGCCCATCTCCCTGTGAGAAATCTGGGTAGGGTGAGAGTGGTGAATGCTCTGTGCCGTGGCCTTGGCATCGTGCAGCGTAACGCAGGGGAAAAGTTGCTTGCAAAAAAGAAATTAAAATCAACCATGTCTGTCCTCTCCTGCTGCATTGGCAGTGGCACCTGGGGTCTCAATACACAGCCAGGGAGGCTGGTAAGAAATCAGACATGAGAAGGGGATGGAGAGAATGAGCATGGAGAATAAGGACACATGCAGTGGGGAGAAGGAGCAGGGAGCCCTGGTGATGTCCCAGAGAGGAGGGACCAATCCCACTCCCAGTTTTGGCTTGGAGGATCCCTTGATCAGGATCCCTTGGTCCCTGATCCTGCTCTTGCCTTATCCAGCATGTTGCACACCCAGGGAAGTGCCGAGGCTGGGAAACACCATCCCATCCCAGGCAACGTGCACCCAGGGAGCTGGGGGTGCCAGGCTGGGGGAGGCCAGCAGTGCCCAAGACCTCTCACCTGCAGACAACAAATAAGCAGGATATTGCATTCTGTAGGTCCTGCCTGAAAATAAAGCGCTAGTTAGTTTGCACTGTAATCTGTGCCTTGTTTGGAGGCTGTCAGCAGACTGCTGGTCCAACTGCCCTGTTCCTGCTGCCCTCCCTTGTTATACTTGTTGGTTAAATAAATGTCTATTTTTGTGCTCAGCTTCTGCTTGTTGACCACGTACTCGCAGGGAAATGAAGAGCTGTGTTTATACCAAATGGGTTTATTGAAGTATCAGAAAGCACAAATCAATTTACAAACGAAATTATATGGTACCCCAGGAATCAAAACTGACAAACACAGAGATTTGCTGTTAAATTAATAGGAGGCCAAGATAAAAGGCAATGCAGACCATAAAATTAGTCAGGTACAATATACTCTCTAAAATTTAGAGCTTACAGGCACACTGCTTGATTTCAGAACTAAATAACCAGCAGAGGGGTTTTAAAAATCAATATTGCAGGCCACATGGCAAAGCAAATTCCAGAAAACACTGTATGCATTTTGCAACAGAAGACTTACTCCTGCCTTCCCCATGTCCTCCGCAAACCTGAGACAGCATTGATGTACATGCTGCCCATGGTGTGGCCTGCAGAAGGAGATCTCTGGTAGAACTGTTGGACATGTTAGACGTGGACTGTGTTAGATATGTCCATGTTAGACATGGACCTGTTGGAGAGGGTCCAGAGGAGGCCACAAAGACGATCTGAGGGCTGGAGAACCTCTGCTGTGAGGACAGGCTGGGAAAGTTGGGATTGTTCAGCCTGGAGAAGAGAAGGCTCCGGGGAGACCTTAGAGCCCCTTCCAGTACCTAAAGGGGCTACAGGAAAGATGGGGAGGGATGCTTTATCAGGGATTGTAGCAATAGGACAAAGGGTAATGGTTTTAAACTGAAAGAGGGTAGATTTAGATTAGACATTATGAAGAAATTCTTTATTGTCACAGTGGTGAGTCACTGCCACAGGCTGCCCCGAGAAGCTGTGGCTGCCCCATCCCCAGAGGTGTTCAAGGACAGGTTGGACAGTGCTTTGAGGAACCTGGTCTAGTGGGAGGTGTCTCTGCCCATGGCAGGGGGGTTGGAACTAGATGATTTTTGAAGTCCCTTCCAACCCAAACCATTCTATGATTCTATGATGACTTCTACAGCAAGATCTTTCCCTTTTTATATTGATTCGTGCAGAAGCAAATGCAGTGCTGCCTGCTCTGCCTCTTGGGCAGAGGCTGAGGACCTCCTCACGTCCTCCTCCAGCGCCAGCGGGGCCAAGAGTGGTGCTTCCCTGACTGGCAGTGGTACCGGGCTGAGAACGTGCATCGCAGCAGAGCTGGGGAAATGTCATTTGTTTGGTAAATAAATTAATAGATGAGATCAGGCTGGCAGAGAGGGCTCACAGCAAAACAGGAGCAGAGCAGTCAACCCCCACCGCATGACTAACAAGCATCTCATCTTCCCCAGAGCAGTGTAACCCAGCTCTAATGCCATAAAAATGATGCAATGCTGGAAATCACACTTGAAAGCTAGAGGATAGCCCCTGGGCAGGCAGGGTGTGCCAACACGGGACGCCCTCTGGAGATGGTCCCTTCACCCTGCTCTGCAATGAGCAGAGTCCCTGCTGAAAGCCAGGGCCACGGCATGCTGCTGATGGTCACCCTTGGAGAGGAGGTGCCCTCTGGGCATGGTGCAGCAGTGAGGTGCTGTGTTAAGTGTATTTTTCCAGTAATAGAGCTGTCCTGGCATGGCACAAGCATCCACCTGCGGTCTGTGTTCATCCTGAACGACAGGAACAAGATGCCCAAAGTGCGGCTTTCACAAAGGGCAGCACCTTGGGCTTTGCTTTCTGAGATCATTTGACATTTTCACACGTTTTGCAGGGCTTCTCCGACTTCTGCCACTTGTTCTTCTGTCCTCTAATTAACTAATGAGACATTTGATGAAGCCATGACATGCACAAGAAATGACAGGGCCACCGAGTGCTGCAGTGTGGCATTCCCCTCAGGCTCACTGGGAAGCAGCAGGCACTGGGCAAGATAATGTGCTAATATACACTGTAATAGGAGCACTTTAAAAAGTGAGAATAACACATGCCTCGATAAAGACTGAAAGTTCTTTAACCCCGGGGTGCTCCTGTCTCCCTGAGTGCCTGGCACTGCACACAGGGTGGGAGAGGATCCCTGGCTCCTCTGGGAGTCTGCCTCTGTTCCAGGCAGTGTGACACATACTTTTTTAAAGCCACCGTAGTTATTGAGCATTCATATCTTGAGGATGGGGGCTAAAACTCTCCTGGAATGTTCCAGGCTTTGCGCTAATAAAGCTATTATACATAAATTAAGTTATAGGTATCTAATGCCAATCTCTTTGGTTTTCATTGCTTTTTGTTTATGAAACTAAATACAGCGATGCATAATAATAATTAAAGATTGGCTGACAAGCAGGAAATCAATCCATGTCTCCTGGGCACCCACTGAATATCAATCATTTTTAAAAATCTGTTGTTATGGTCTTACTAAAACTGAATTAGCAAAGTTCAGCTGAGGTATGCCTGTATGTAAAGCAGCTCTGGCAGGTGGCAGTGATTTCTACAGGCTCCAGCTTGGTCTTCTCTCTGGAAGAGGTCCAGGGCGACCCAGCACAGCCTGGCTTCGGAGCAGCCGCTGCTCCTTGCCATGGTAACCCCTTTCCACACAGCCACGTGCAGCCTTTCTGCCGTCTGGCCCCAGTTTCTGTTTTTTTCAGGCAGCCTCTGAGTTTCAGGCGCCGTCCCTCACAAACCCACCCTCCGGGTGCCGACCCCAGCCTTCCCATGAAAGCCTGCCATCACCCTCCAAAAATGCAGAATTCCCTCCTTAGAGCAAAGCCTTCTGTGCTGATCCCCCTGAAGAGAACGAGTTAAGCAGAGGGGTATCCCAGGAGCTACCTGTCCAAAATGTTCTGTTTCTGTCCTGGTTTCAGCTGGGACAGAGTTAACTTTCTTTCTAGTGGTCGTTGTGTTTCCGTGTGGAAGGACTGTCAATAATACATATTGTTTTAGATGTTGCTAGGTGATTTTTATGGTTTTCAAGGGCTTTTTTCAGCTTCCCATAGAAGCTGAGAAAAAGCCTGGACAGAATGATGGAATGGCCAGTAGGAATATTCCATAACACACACGTCGTGCCCAGTATATAAATGGGGGTTGGCCAGGGGGGTAAATCAGCAATCACTGCTCGGGATGGTGCCAATTCACTGGACCATGAGAATGACTTGTGTCATTATTGCTATTGCAATTTTCTTTTTCTGGTATTGCTCTATTAAACTGTCTTTATCTCAACCCATGAGGTTTTTTTCCTTTCCCTTCCTTTTCTCCCTCTTCTCCCTATCCTTCCTGGGGAGATGAGTGAGCAGCCACATGGTCCTAGCTGCCAGCTGGGGTTAAACCACAACAGTTTCATGATGACCCAAGTAAGCCAATGCCCCGGTATCGCTTGTGCTGCTCCCACAGCTCTTCTCCATCATGGTGGGGAGACAGGCAGCTCCAGGCAGAGGTGGATCTGGCACAGACACCCCTGCACAGCTCCGGCAGCAGACTGACCAACCAAGGGGCTGTGGGAAATCTCCTCTCGCCGACTTGAACTTCCCCGATTGGATTTGAAATCTATTCCATTATTTCTTTGGCGGCCTCAAACTGCTGAGAGCTGATGAATCTGCGGGGGCGGGAAGTACAGTCACGGCCAGGCTTGTTCACAGGTCACTGAGCAACGATAACGAGCTTGTGGCTACTCATGGCACATCCCTGGCAGCTGCGATAGCAGCCCTACAAGCCTGGCGTGGCCGATCTGTCTCAGAACAAGAGCCAAGAAACTGGTTTATGGACTGTCCTTCGCCTTCCAAAACCATTCCCATGCGCAGCCCCATCAGCAATTCTCCCTCTGTATCCCTGCTCCACTGCCGCCCCTGTGTCCCCAGCCCGACACCCTCAGCCTGCGCCTCCCAGCACACCGAGCAACGCTCCCTCCCACAGAGCGCAGCCGAAGGAGATGCTGCTGCCCACACCGGGAGAGACCCGGGCTGGCTCCTGGCACCGCGATCCCACGCAGCCGCAGTCAGAGGCTCGGATTCACCCACTGTACCCAGACTGGTGTTGCTCCTTGGCCATCTGAACCGGCCTGTGGCAGATGCTGCCCTCATAGCCACACTTAGTTCTGGTCTTCTAAAAATGCGAATTGGCTTTAGCTATCTTTTAGCTACCAAAAAGTGGGCATTTGTGCCCAGGCGCCCCTCTCACCGCTTCCCTTTGTCCTTTTTCATCTGCCTGTGTAAATGGCTGCCCTTGTTGTACCATGTTTTACATGACAGTGTAAAAGCTTCAGGACAGGACTTGAGTCCTGCAGTATAAACACATCATCTTGCTTAACTAAAGGCAGCCAGAAAAGGCTCATGTTTATTAATTTGTGGAACTGAGCATTAAACACATTTCTCAATATATGGGAACACGATCAAAACTGGCGAGTGTGATGCCAATCTGAACTGCAAAACTCAGCCACTTTTGGAGAGAAGTTCTCTCCCCTCTCCTTAAAAAGCTCCCTTAGCACATATACGACACTTACTACTCTTGCTGAGATGCACTCTATGTATAAGAAAATAAAAAGGTTCTGGTAACCTGGACTTGTGGTAGCAGATCAAAGTATCTCAATCTATTTTCTTTGAAAATGAGAAGACAAACAGGTAACTTGATTGCAGGCTATAAATGCCAGCTTGGAAAAAAGCTTTGTGATGGTAAGAAGATCTTCAACTGAGTAACAGAAGACACAGGCAGATCCAGAGCCTGGAAATCACAATTAGACTAATTCAGAATAGGAAGTGGAGTGTGTAATTAAACAGCAGAACAGCATGCACAGGGATGGAGTGATTCACTATTACTTGAAGGCTTTGAAAATCAGGACAGGATGTCTTTCTAAAAGGCTAACCCAGGAGATCTAGGGCCAACAGGAGAACACGTGTTACTGTCCTGCGGAGCCCAGAATGATACCTTTAAGAATTAATATTGAGAAAAACTTGAATAATGAGAAAAGGTTTGGGATTTTAAAAGGCACTATGGGGAAAACAGCTGAGGCTGTAATCCAGTGGTTTTTGGAGCACCACCTGCTTTTGAGACCTTTGAAAACTCCACCTTGCACAGCAGGGAAACACTGGCTCAGTCACAGTGTGATGCACAGTCTGCATGTGCCATGTCCGCAGCAGATCTAAGCCTGCCAGCCAGAAGAGCATCTCCCGAAGCAGCTGTGCCTTGTTTCAGGCTGCAGTTTCATCCCCTCTCAGATCCATAACAAAACCCATCTCTATCAATATTAGTGCACAAATACGCATAAATTACAGCATGCGTCCTGGCACACATCATGGTCCATCGAGGCTGGCCCTGGCTTGCTGAGAGGGCGAGGCTTTGAGCTGCTTAACACCTTGGAGGTGTCCGGTGGGAGGCCAGGCAGGGATGCAGAGCTCCTCCAACCAGCCTCCTGCCATCAGGAACTGCCAGCTTCTCACTGGGGACACAAGTGCCTGGATTCGGAGGGAGCAGAGGCACTCCCTGAGCCTGGCTGGACAAGGCTTTTGAGGTCAAGAAGGGTAATTTAAGTGCTTACACAATCTCACTGTCAGAACCTGATAATGACTATCATTTACTGCTGCCCAAGAAACAATGTGTAAATTTACCCTAGACATGTCTTGACTCAATGTGTCGCTCAGCCAAGTAAATTCAGCTTAATTAATGCTTCTTAAGAGAGAGAAGAACAAGGCTGGCTGCATGCCAGATTCCCAAGCAAGTTGAGCATTAGCTCATCCCCACCTCTACAGGCCACTGTGGGCTGAGAGCAGCCGATTTGCCTCACTACAAGAAGCCCCAGGTGATGAGGTGGTCACCTACAGCTCTGTCCCCTGTCACTCACCATGCTGGCAGCATTCTTGCCAGCTCATCCCCTCTTCTAGCCAGATACCAACACCCAGATGCAGGGTGACACTGAGGACAGCTACCTACAGCCTTCTGGAAGTGTCTTGTGCTGCATCTTTTCTCCACGTAAGCACCACTGGAGAGCTGACCAAGGGTTCCTCCATCTCAAAGGAGGGCTGCAAAGCATCTCCCCACTAAAGATATTTCATCTGGCTTGCACTTGATTTCAGCCAGCATCTCTCCCAATGTACCATCCCTTCCTCCTCTCTTCTGCTGCTTGTGAGCAAGATGGGACAGAGCAGGAACATCATCTTCTCCAAAGGCCAGGGTGAACAGGCTACCAGTGAGCCGAGCAGCTCAACGTACGCCTCCTGGGCAGCTCACTGCAATGATGGGCTTTGCTCCAGGGTCTGGAGAGTGGGGTGTCTGGAAAGGGCTGCGGTAGCTCGTGGAGGAACACGAGACCAATACTTCAAATCCCCACAGCTCCCAGGAGTGAGCAGTGACTCTGGTTCCCCTTCTGCACTGCCTTCATCCTCTTCCTCTCACACCGATACCAAATAGCACGACTCTGCACATCAGCCCAGCTGTGAGCTTTTTGGAAAGTGACACCAAAACAAGTCAGGGAAGCCAGATGCAGGGAGAAGAGCTGTGCTGGCAGGGGCCAGAGGGGACCTCCAGGAAAGCTTGGTGCCTGGGGAGGGGAGGAAGGGCACTGTTTACAATAGCAGCTGGCCCAGCAACTTGCCTTTGTCCTGATCGTGGTTCATGTTTATTTTTTGCATCAGCCAAGGCCTCTCACCCTTGTTTGAAGGCAAGGGAAAGGAAAGGGCTTGTTTCCCTCAGTCACACAGGAATGGCAGCTGTGGTTTGGCAGGGATGTCTTCAGGATGCCTGTGAGAGAGGAGCTGTGTCTGTGAGGCTGCCCGGCGTAATGCCCTTTAGCCTGGGCAGCAGGGAATATTAATGAGCTCTTAATTATAGAATCATAGAATGGTTTAGGTCGGAAGGGACCTTAAAGATCGTCTAGTTCCAACCGCCCTGCCATTGGCAGGGACACCTCCCACTAGACCAGGTTATTCCTGAGCTTCTCTCTCATGTACGCCCCCCGTACACGTGCACTTACGTGGGAATGGGCAAAGTAGGGCTGATAACATCTCAGCTGTCCAAAAATGAGCATTTCTCACTATTTTCTCTCTCCCCTGTGCTCCCAGACCCATCTCCCATCATTTTCCACATGCTCACCTGCCATCTGAGCATCTTCATCTCCTTGTCCTCCACAAACAAGTTATGAATTAACTTCCCTGTAGTTCAGACAGTGCCATCCCCTTGGAGGAACACAATGTCCAGGGAACGGGTGTTTACACAGTGTCCTTTGCTTTGGACACTTGTTCCAAAATGCCAGGAGGCTGGTGAGGGGTCAGAGCTGGGCTGCCCAGGCCAGGCACTGCTTCACCCTGCCCTTGGCTGCTGGTGCCCAGTGCCGTAACTGCTGAACCTCCCACAGCGCTGGGAAAACCCAGATAATGGCCATTTCAGATTGCCAAATCCAGCAAATCCAGTCCCCCACAGCAGCATACATGTGACAGGGGAACAGGAAACAGCACCTGCAGCTTCCTTGGTGCCTTGCCCTGGACCAAGCACTGAAGCTTGCCAGCGGTGCATGTCATTGCCAGCCACTCCATGGCCCGTTGGGGTGCTCGAGCAATAAAGGCAATATCTGGGACTGTAGAGACTGGCAGGGACTAGTACTTCCAGTCAGCATTGGAGGACCTGGAGCAGGAGGCAAGGAGGGAATTATGGGTTTGTGCCATGTGCTGGGCTAGCACAAGCTTGCTGGGGCAAGCACCAGGCACAGGCAGAGAGACCGTCTTACCCTGGAATTCACAGACAAGAAATTGGCTTCTCCCTCTCAGCAGGGCTTAGCAAGTGGGTCCAGAGCCACATGCATGCAGTCACACCGTCACAAGAGCAGAGCTGGCTACAAGCATGGAGAGGAGTGCCCACAGCCGTGCCACCCCGCTTCCCTGCGACTTAGGCTGAAGCACCAACGGGGACACAGAGGCAAGCTGGCTCCCACAGGCACAGAGCCAAGAAATGCAGCATGGCAAACAGAAAACAAACAAATGGCACCCAGAAAATAACACGAATAGCAGCACACCAGCTTCCAGGCTTTGACACAAGAAGGGAAATGATTAGCAATTGAGCATTCTTCAGAGTACAGCGGGGAGACAGCTGAACTGCAGCAAGGCTGGGGGGAGAGGATCATGAAGGCAGAGCAGAAGCATTACAAGCAGGAACAGACAAAGGCTGCACGTGCATAAAAACCCCTGGAAAACCCCTGCAGCGTCCCACCTGACAAAGTGACAGGTAGGCGCAGGAAAGGCTGTGTGAATGCTAGAAATCAGCATCGGTGAGCAGCACCTTATCAACAGCTGCGGTCCAGGAAAACAGCATCCAATTGTGAGCCCGGAAAACAATGGATTTGTTTATGGCTGAAGTTCACAAAGCACCTGAACCACAAGATAATCCAGCCTTCAGAGTTTGTTCACCACAGAATGGGAAGAAGGAGCTTGTCTGCAGAAGGGCACCCAGGGGCAGGCTAGCTGGGCAAGCAAAACAGGCTCAGCGGTATTCCACAGCCCAGCAAGGGAAATATCAGAGAAAAAAGGCAAAACACATCCAAGAGAATATGCACAGATAAAAAGCAGAAGAGAAAGATAACTACAAAGAAATATCTGTGGGTGGTGCTGAGAAAAACATGACAATGGAAAATGACATGCATATGTATAGTCACCATGGCAAGAGAAATTGTTATCCTAAAGCTTGTGGAGCAGAAAGCAAGGCGAAGAGCCATGCTGTCAAAGCCATGACCGAGGGTTTCAGATTATGCCCATGGGTGACACCACAGGTGGTGCAAATTGGCAGAGAAATGTGTGCCCAGGCTAGTTCAGTCAAAACAAGGCAGGTGTGTGCAGAGGAACCTGAAACTTGGTGTCAGAATGGCACCGGGAGATATGGGGATTTGTGAGTGAATACAAACCTCTTCAAAGCCACGCTGAAGTGTCTATGCTGGCACAACCACAGCACGGGCTGCAGGGTGGAAGTTCCCACACCACCACGGGAAGCAACGCAGTCGGAGACTTCGGTTAGCGCAGGCAATGCCAGTGGCTCACACACCCGGTGCCACCAAACTTCAGAGAAACTCTTTGTGTATTACAGCAGAAGAAAACCATGAGGAAGTCCCAAATGCAAGTGACGTGCAGTGACGTGCCTCTCCTAACACAAAGTACCCAGAATGGATTCCCAGGAGGAGGACTGTCCTGGTTTGAGGTAAAACAGGACCAATTTTGTTCAGTAACTCTGCTTTCTAACTAGGCCTCTTCTAACTGCTGAAATTAACAGCATATTGTGCAGAAAACTGCTCTTTCTCAGAGTGATAAGACCCATGTTTATAGCTGATGCCAAGGCACGGTATGCAGAGAGGCCCTTGCTTAGACTTACTGCGATAACGACCAAGGCCAGACACCTTGTTATTTGCCCTGTTGGAGGGCTGGAAGCAGAGAGGCGTAGAGGGGTCCCATCTGTGGGGAGGAGCAGACAGGACAGGTGACCCAAAACTGACCAAACAGTGTATTCCATCCCATCTGCATCATGCTCAGTATAAAAGCTGAGGGATCAAAGGCTCAGCATTCCGTTGTTCCGTTGTTCCGTGGTTCCGTTGTTTCAGTCGTTTCGGTTTTATCCGTTTCCTGTTTTACGGCTTCACCTTCTTCTCCGACTTGCTCGGGCTTTTGCTTTTGCTGGGACTCTTGCTTTCCTTCTTCAATGGCCGGCGTCCGAGGAGGACTCCATCGGTTTGTCTGCCTTTGATCCCAACCCGTGTGTTCCCGGATCCAGTTCCCTTCCATCGCTGAGTCCAGTCTGGGACTTCCCCAGTGCCTGCCGGTGACGTGATTGTCATCCTGGGAGCTTGATACGGTTTTGTATATATTTCATTATTTTCTTTTGTTATTTTATTCTTTATATTTCATTAAAGCAGTTTAGTTCTTACTAAACTAGTCTCTCTTCTTCTCTCTCTCCTGCTTGGCAGGAGAGAGGGAACATCTGTCGCTCGGCTTGCTTGGGCCGATCCGGCCCAAACCCACGACAAGGACCCTTGCAGAAATGGTACCAATAAAAAGAAAGGAATGGTTCGTGCGGTACAGAATCTGCCCAGGGAAGATGTACTGCACTGGAAGTAAAAACAAGGGAGGGAATGAAGTAAATTGGAAGAGAAGCTCCTCCACCACCAAGGCAGAGACCATTACCCATTCTCAGTCCTTCATGTGACATTTTCCTTCTCCACCAGTCAGATGTAGACAGCCACAACCCTGAGTGAAAATGCAAGTGGAAGAACAGACTGCCAGCAGCATGCTAAGCTGGCAGGACAACGTCACAGCAGATGACATTCTGGGGTAAGGCACTGAAACACCACCCTTCACAGCCCTGGCTGAGGTCTTCAAGGAGAGGCAGGAGCAGGTTTCAGCTTGGACAAAAGCGAGATGAAATTTTTAGCAGCTGTAGCACCATCGAAGGGACACCTGCTGCCTTCCAAAGGCAACAGCCTTCCTGCCAAAAAGCAAATGCAAATTGCCAGCTGTCCTTTCAGACACTATTATGAGTTGTAAAGTATCTAACAGACACTCCTGCCCAAGTGCCTCTTTGTCCATTGTATCCTTTCACATGAAAATACAACAGATAAACAAGATCGAGAAATTTCCAGTCCGAGATGAGTACTGAGAGCACAGAGGGCATCAAAAGAGAAGTTATCTGCCAGTTTTCAAGGCAGGTTTGGAAAGAATCTGAGAGCAAACCATACTAAACTAAGACCTGCAAATGCTCACATCTACCAGTTTATCAAGACAGCATCAAGGAGATTTAAGAGAAAAAGATCCTAATCCCAGACAAAGGCACTTTAAGGCATTCAGATGGACACAGAAGGAAAACAAAGCTGATAAAGGACTGACAGAAGCCAGGACAGACTCACAAACCCTACTCTGCAGAAGCAGCCAGGTACAAGGCAGGGCCTGTCATCTCCAAAGACTGGAGCTTCTGGAGTATCAGATAGCTCCCAGAATAGATATAAGATGATGCAGACTCAGGGGACAGAGAGATGAGTCAGAAGGCAGTGCCACCCCTGCCGAGCTTGGCTACCCAGGGATACACAGCATCCCTGCAGGTGCCTTGCACCTCAGTGGTGCTCCACCATGGTCTGCCCCAGGGGTAGCCACCGCCAGAGCACGCAGTTTATTCTTCTGTCAGATCACGAGATGGACAAGTTGGGAAAGCCCAGCTGATGAATTAGGGAAGTCTAGGAGACACTGAAGAGCACAAGCCTGATGCACCGGAGTCATATAGGAATTTCTGCAAGTCTTTCCCAAAGCACTGGAGCAAGGGGGTTTTTTTTAACCTGATTAATATTATATTATTACTTTGGGATCAAGCATGGCTTAAATCCGTGATAGTGGTAGGAAAAAGTCATGCTGCAATTCAAAAACCAGCTGCAAGGAACTAAATGTGTCCCAGGCAGAATTAAACCTTAGAGTCAGGATGTAAATGCATCAGCCGTTGCTCCCTACACACGGATGTACGTTTATGGATTCTTGTGTGGCACCTATGCCACTGTCAGAGCAGGTGCAAAAGAAAGGAAAAAACCCCAAACAAAACAGAAAAATAAAACAACCACCCCATAACCAGTGCACAAAGGGATTTTTTTTTTTTTGCATAAGAATTTATTCTTCCTTTCTCAAAAACCTTCTGCTCAGGGGCTCATTTCTTTATACTCATCCCAATTCCTGGACTGTATCCCAACAGCCTTCATGGCAGCCAAATAGAGCCTTTCCCCCCCTCCCTCCAGCTCTCCTGTAGTGTGACAGGAATAGCTGGCGCTTGTCCTGTTTCCTACACTTGTCTCCAGTGCTGCAGTGAGGGGAGCCTCTTGCTGCCAGGTTTCCTGCCTGTGTTTCCCTCTTGGAGGAGCCGTAGCCGTTGTGACAGCGTGCAGGAGCTGGGGAGCTATAAGCAGCTTAGCTGGGACCCTTAGTGCACCCTGGCACCCTCACATTTGTCTGGAGAGCTGGGACAAGACAGGAACATGGAGCTCTTTGCCCATCGACTGGTACCCAGGAGAGACAGTTGCCCTTCCATGTGTGCCTGTCGCTAGCACACATGGTCTCTACCAGCTGTACGCTTGGAAGGGATAATGTTTTCTGCACCGTGTTTACCAGTTCACTCTCTCTGCCCTCCCCAGTCCCAAGGAGATGTTTTCCCTGGCAAAACCCAGCACAGCATCCAGCACTGCTCTTCCCTCAGTCCTGCTGCATGCAGAGCACCCACGAGAGCAGAAAGCAACTCTGGGGATCAGAGCTGGTAAGTCCTGGTGATATCTGTGTGCCCTGTGGCCAGTGGCATCAGGGATGACATCTCCAAGGCTGACCCATCCCTGGTGCCGTCTTGGCACAAGAAGTATTTAATCGCAGCTGGGAATTTTTTTTTTTTTTTTTAAATCTGGCCTCACTATTCCCTGTGCACAGTCATTGGCCACTTCCCACCTTCCCCATCCTTCCCCACTCTCTGGTTTTGCCTGTCCCATCCTCCAGGGACACAGCAAGTCCCAGAGCAGGGACACCAGCAGTGCAGACACAGGCCCCCATCCCAGCACACACAGACAGGCTGCATCGTGCTGCCCCCCACCCCACCCCAGAGCAGGGAAGGGAAGGCTTATTTAAACACGTGCAGTTACAGTTAGTGGCTCTTGGCTGTTGCTCAGCCTCCCGGCATCAACTTCCAATACGCCTGCTGGCATACATATTTACGATCCCAATTATCACTGAACAAAAACCCAGGTTGCTGTGAAAATAAATTATTGCTAATCTAAATTGCCCAGTTTACATCCTTCACCCACCTCTGCTTAGTAGAACAGCTGGTGTTTACTAACTTCTCATTACTGTTCCAAGCAACACAGGAAGATGCTGGCTGGAGAGGACCAGCCACCTCTGAGATAAGATGAGCTCAGGTTTACCCCAGCCTCAGACTCTCTGGTCCCTCCACATCACTGATGGGCCTTCAGCAGAGACGGGTGGGCTGGAGGCCAGCCTCTGCCAGGGGATGGGGATGGGGATGGGGATGGGGATGTCCTAGGGCACCAGCTACAAAACCCGGACACTAAGCTCCAGAACAGCTCTATGCAGCCACGGTGTGCTTTTAGCAGGGGTGGTGCAGCAGCATTAGCTGTGGGTGATTACTCTGGTGAAGGGGAGATGCAGGTGCGGGTCCTTGGGCTGGGAGAGGCAGCTCCCACCCATGCCCTTGGTCTGTGCAGCACATCACTGAAATGCAGACTTCCCTCCCAAGCAGCATGTGTTTTCCCTGCCCGATTGCCAGGCTGTGACAGCACTCTGAGAGGGTTTCATGGAAGCCCTTGTTTATCCCATGGGATCTGAGATATGGAGTGGCAAAAGGCTGGGTTGGAGCTGTGGGGTATAGATGGGAATAGGTCTCTCCATCCAGCCCACCCTCCGTCCAGCACAGGTCCAGTGAAGGTTTGCAGCACTGTACAGTGAAGGAACAATGAAAGATGCCTGCTGAAAATAATAATTATTGTTGGTGGTTGTATTTGTTCAGGAAAGAGTAGTTTCCATGTAAACCCAAATAAATCTAGCCACCTCTACAATTCTGCCCATATCTGTGTTTACAGTTATCAGGGCTCCCTTTTTCCTAATGCCTTGGGAGGCTCACACCAGAGCTACGATGATCCAAGAATTATTCTTGTCATGGCATTTCCACTGTCCAAGAATGAGCGTATATTAAAGAAATCCAGCCCCTCTTTATTCCAGGCCTTAAATAGTCCCCTGAGGCATTAAACAAAAATGGGGTCAGATTGCCAGTGTTGGCCCTTAGATGGGCTTACATCAGGACTGGCAGCGCTGGTGCCCAGAGGGTTGCGCTGGTGAAAGATTGGAGTGAGATGGGTCGGCACCGGGGCCAGACATTGGCACACAGAAGCACCAAAGCCAAAGCAAGGAGATTCCTGCAGCACCCTTCACCCTTTGGAGGTGCTGGAAAGGAAGGTGCTGCTTTTAGCAGCCGTGTGAAGGCACGTGCTGCTGCACGTGGTCCCCGTTGGTACTATTTCCAGCTCGGCTGGCTGAGGACTGAAGGAAGGAAAACTCCTGGGACAGGGAATGGAGCAGACAGTCACATGCGCCTCAGAAATAAGTCACAAGCCACAGCAAGATAATGACACCTGGCGTGAGAGGTAACTTGATCCATCCTTTCCCTTTCCCCTATTTGTTCCTCTGTCTCTTTGGGCTGGCATTAGTGCTGGTGAAGGAAGGCTGGATGCTGGTAGCCAATGCCTGCCGTGGGATAAATACCTTCAGTGTTTCTACAGTCCTGCTCTCCCAGCCTTCTCTTGGAGCATCACCACAGCTCCGGCCGGGCTCCGCACCCTGCAGCACCTCGGGGTGTGTACCCCTAACATGGTCCCTCTGCTCCCTCCCTACGTATGCACATGGGTGCTTCCTGCTGCCTCTAAAAGACAGACAGCTCCCAGTCACTCTGCCCCGGGAATGATGGACGGCATCCCACCTGCCCAGGAAGGGGTGGAGGATGATAACCCTCATCCTAGCTGCCCCAGGACCCGAGCCATCACCTGGTGACTTTCCCTGGCACAAAGTCACCAAAGCACGTTTCTCTGCCCACAAAAAAGTGCTGGCAGTTGAGGAGACGTGGTATCCTCACCCTCCCTCGGGCGCAGGCCCAGGAGCTGGTACACACAACTGACTGCTCCACGTTTCACTCTATTTCCAAGTATTACTATGGAGTTTAATTAGTCCTGGCCACCCTGACCTCTCATCCCACTAGGAAAACAGCCCAGCTTTGTCACAGCGTGTGGGAGTGGGTGGGCGGACAAGGGAGAGGGGGAATGATGTTTTATAGGATGTTCCCAAGGAGCAAGTCTCTTTTTCTTTCCCCCAGGCACCACAAATTTGTTTGCTGTGATTTAAAGAGGACACATTTGGTTCAAAACCATGGGCCAGACCTACACTCCCTGCAAATCAGAACATCTCTGTTTGACTTCATGGAGCTTAGCTGATTTAGACCAGCTGAGACGCTGACCCTCTGTGTTTAAACAAAGCCCATTTTTTCTCACTGGTGCTAGGCAGAACAGCCTCGGGTTTTGGCTCTGGAAGGGATATTTTAGCGGGGATGCTCTCTGCATGATTCATCCTCCACTGGGCTTAACTTTGACAAGAACCACAACAGCCACCAGCCACCAGCCACCGGTGTGGGTCCGGGGGCTCTGCCACAGACAGCCACACGGCCACCCGCACACCAGTCGCCAGGCGCAGAGCCTGGCCAGCAGCGCAGCACCAGCCCCTGCCATCACTGGTAACAAAAGCCCCACGGGGATGGCTGGGCAGCAGCCTTGTGGTGGCCTTGGGCCTCACCTCGGGGACCCAAAGGGCACCGCGGAGGGACAGACACTCTGAGAGCAGCAACTGCTCCAGGGAAGCTACTGTGGGGCTGGGCAGTGTCCCTAAGCGAGGTGCCAGGGACAGCAGGAGAGAGGGGTGGAGGTCTCAGTGGCAGGGCAGGGCACTTGTGCACCACGCAGACCCTCAGGTCCTCCAGAGCTATCGCAGCTTCCCTCTCTCCCCCGTCCCCAACAGCCTGATGTCCAGTCATCAACCCGCCTTCTGGTACGAAGTTGTGAGACTGTGCTTTTCCCCGTGTATGAAAAGAAAAAGGGGAACTGGCGTGAAAAACTGTTGAAAAAAATCCTGCCTTAGCACAGTGAGCACCAACCACCTGTACTGAGAACAGGCAGCCTGTGGAGTGGACCAGGGAGGTTTGGGGGACCGCTTCTCCCCCGAGCTTGCTGTATTTCAAACGGGAGGGAGATTTACCTCCTCTGAGCTCAGGGCTGAGGCTCCCCTAATGGCATTGCAGGAATGCTCGGTAAACAGGCAGTAAACTATTCATTGCCCCGATGATGGATGCCTCGCAGGGATTAGACGGGGAAAATGAACTCAGTGTTTGAAATAAGCAGTGAGGAAATAAATGTTCTGGATTTAGCATTGCCAAGCATCAGGGAGGTGGAAGGACTTGGAACAGGGTCTCCCTGTGGAGCCCCAGCTGGTGTCTGGCCACTGGTGTCAGAACAAAGAGATGAGCTGGAAAAACGGCTCATTCCTCACTGTGCACCAGTCCAGCCTGAAAACTGAGGTCGGTATTAGCTGGGAAGCGGCACTCGCCTGCATGAGGCTGCAAACGTGGGCATTTATTGCTCTCTGGTGGTGAGACAGGCTGAGGAGGAGAGCTGTGTTCTGCTCCCGGTGCTGGGCAGCAGCTCTCAGGAGAACTTTCCTCCATGTCTCCCTCTCCCCCTGCTTGCTCCACAGAGGACTTTTTGCTTCTCCTCCAGCCACATAGCTCAGGGCACTCGATGGCAGCTAGCTGCCTGCCAGGTGGCCGGCTTCTCCTTGGGCTGCCAATGGCCCATGCAGAGGCAGCACAGCTGCCTCTGCCCACCGAAACTCCCCCCATGCCCCCTCAGCACCCCGGCCCAGGGGGCTGGATGTGTGCCACAGTGCAGGCCAGTGTGCCCAGCCTCACCGTCCGCTCCCCGACGCTCCTGCATCCCGCCGGGATCTGCAGCCTGGAGAAGAGAGGCTGGGGAGGGTGCCGGGCTGCAAAGCCTGGTCTAGGTCAGGATGGACGGCTCTTTTCCCATGCGGGACCCATAGCGTGCTCATGCTTTAGATGCTGAAAGCCAGCATGGGCTGTGGGGCAGATGAGGCCACCCCGGCTGCTCCAGTGCCAGCGCTGAGGCTGAACAGCAGGGCTGGGGTGAGAGTGGGCTCTGCCTCCCCCCGATCAGCTGCCCACCTGCATATGGGGCTTAGCACCAGGCGAGGCTTGACCAGTCCCTTTCAATTTCTCCCCCTTTCCCTAATTCTGCTTCTCACCGCCAGAAGTGGTGCTTTGTACCAAAAAGACCACCCAGGCTCTGCAGAGGTACAGGTGACAGACTCCCACAGAGCAGACAGGACAGAAACCAGATAGGAATAAATAAAGGAGTTACTATTAAAGTTAAAACACGTTTGGGTTGGGCTGAGCTGCCCCACGGGACCTGAGGCGTGTGGGGCAGTTGGGGATACAGGCAGGCACATGGTAGCACTCTCCTGTCCCCGTCCCGAGCAGGGCAGCCACACTCCCGAAATGCCGTCTGTCACTCAGCCCCGCCACCCTGCACACTCCAGCACCACTGCCAGGGCCTCATCCTGCCCGGATGCCCAGCCTCAATGTGCCACCTGGGCCGCAGTGCACAACCCTGCTCCCGAAAAATGAGGGCAGGGTCTCCAGTGCTTGGTCCCTTGCCTGTTGGGGACACGAAGACCACATGCTGCAGCTCCTTAGGATGCATCGCAGGACCTCTCCTGGGCCAGTTGTTCTGGAAGCACATGGACCCGTGCCAGTGGGATGGCACAGCACGACGTTGCTTGGTGGCTCGCACTGGAGTCCCCGTGGTGGCGGGTTGGTCAGACGACGTGGCCGCCTTCGCTCAGCCACCTGGGCCGGTATGTGGCACAGCCCGGCGTACCCTCGGAGCCCCGTGGGGCACCGGGGATGTCACCCAGCTTGGCGTGAATGAGGTCTTGCAGCTTCTGGTCTCCCAGCTCGGTCGCAGCGGCGAGGGCCAGGAGGAAGTAGACTGCTGCATCCTGTTCATCCTAACCGTAAAAGACAGGGCAAGCGTTAGGAAGCAGTTTAATTGAAGGTCACAGGGTGTAAGGGAACTGGAGCAGAGCCCGGTGGTTCCAGGCAGAACCCAGTGACACCTGACTTCATTGAAATGGGCTCTATATGGTCACAGCTAGGTGCCAGCACATCTTTAGAAATTGCCTTTCCCCTGTCAAAACCTGGTTGTTCCCGCACTGTGTGTGTTTATTCTAAAGCTGCAGATAGGATGGAGAGTCACAGGATGCAGCCGCCTACATGTGTGGCTGCTCTGCCAGCAGATGCGATACTCCATCTCCACCTCTCCATCAAGACCAACGTGCTCAACACAGCACGATGGAAAAGTTTCCTACCTTCAGTTTGTGCAGGGTCAGGTTGCCAAGGTGGCAATACACCTTGCAGTAGTACAGGGCCTCTCCAGAGCACTGCAGCAAGGGGGGACGCAAGGCAAGCGTCTTCAGGTAGCAATCTTCTGCCATCTCATACATGTGGAGGAAATAGTAGACTGTAGCCAGGCGGTGGAACGCAACCAGCTCTTGCAATTGATCTCCTGGAAAAGAGTTGCCGATAGCCAGCCTGCAGCGCACTTGCAATACATCCCCAGCCCGGCATGCTGAGCCACGCGGGAATGCATTTGCTCCACAGCCTGGGGGCACAGTTATCTTCATAAGGAGACGCTGGGTTTGAAAATGGTTCAGAGAAAATGGAGCAATAGGCAGGGCTGCTGATATCAACGCTGGACAGATTGCTTAGGGAGTATATCATTCACCCAGGGGATTTCTTGGGTGCTGGAAGGAGCTGTTACAAGACTGGTTCCATCTCAGACATTTGTGGTGACAATTTGCCCATTCAAACTATTTCTGTAATGGGAAGGGATGAGTTTATCAGAAGAGAGAAGGCAGAGAGGAACTCTCCAGTTCTGCCTCCATCAGACTTCCCATCTGCAGCAACAACCCTCCGCTCAGCTGGTCCCACCAGCACCTCAGCAGAGCACTCCCATGTGGCTGCCACGCAGCTTAAAAAGGGAAGTGGCCTTAAAATGGTGTTACCACTTAGGATAAGACTAGGTCCAGCAGTCTTACGAAAAGAGGAGGCCCCTTTTTCACGTGCACACTGTTCTCATCCAGGAAGGCAACGCATACACAGGAGCCAGAAACTCCCTGCACCCTGCGGGTATGCATCACTCACCGACCCTGATGCTCAGCCTGGCTGCCAGCGTGGCAAACTCCAGCGCCTTCTCGTAGCCCTGCAGCCCAATCTGCAGCTCTGTCAGCTTATTGAACAGCCGTAGCTCTGTCTTACTGCACTTTAGTTTCCTCGCCAAGGGCACAGCACCTTGCTGAGGAGAGAGAACAGTGAGTCTGGGCTGTTCCTGGAGGTATTGGTACAGCACTGCCCGCAGAGGGGTGGTAGAGGAGCAGGAGATGGACCAAGTGCTTGGCATGGCAGGCAAAGGATGGACTGGTTGAGCACTGCAGGTTCAGGTTCTAACCCCTTCTTTCCCTTGAAAACGAGTTTCATATCCCAGAGCATGGTTCTCAAAAACTGAGCCTCACATCTCTGCCCTTCCATAGGTGCCTGAAATTCTGACTCTAAGCATGTCGCCAGGAACGACCCGCTCACACCAAATACTGCCAGGATTTGTAATGTAAGGACCCTGTTGCCACCTCCCAAATAATCTCTGGGGTGAGCTGCAGCCGTCGCAAAATATGTCTGTGCTGCAGGCTTCCCTCCTGCAGCAATGTTTGCACTCCGGCACACTCAGAGCCACACCATCCCCTGCCACCCTTCATCCCTCCTGCCTGGCCATGCAGTGCTGCAGCCAGCCCCAGGCAAAGCTCCCCACGGCCACCGGGACACGAGGACAGAAGGGCTCAGAGGGATCAGTACCCTATAAAACTCCACCGCTCGATCTCTGTTTCGGCTGCCATTAAAAAAGGTATCACCTGCTTTTTCATAAAGATCCATGGCCAAGGAGAAGTTCTCCCATTTCAGAGCAGTCTGAATGGCTGCCTAGAAGGAAAAGGAACTGGAGTGAAACTGGGAATAGAGGATATGCACATAGACATTGGTGTGATTAAAGAAAAGCAAGTAATCATAAAGATGAGCTCCAGTGCTCCAAACAGCATGGAGACAGGTTGGCCAGTGGGTGTATCGGATGGAGCCAAGAGCCAGACAACCCATCCCTGTGCAGGGTCAGTGCGACAAACTGATCAGCTGGGATATCCAACAGCATTGGGATTTAGAGTCAGGACAGTGCGGCCAGCAGCTGTCCTGGCCCTGGTCCGTCATTGGTGTGGTGGAGCCAACGTGAAGATTAACATGGGGAACGGACAGCTTATAGAGAGAACTGGCAGAGCCCACAGGAGGGAGGGCAGGTATGCCAGCTTCTGGGAAGAAGAGTTACTTGTGCCAATTATGCACTTGGCCCTGGTGCCACCTTCCAGCTAGAACATGTTGTTCCTTACCCCATGACCATTCATCCTTGCCAGTGACTTTGCCTGGGAAGGGGCCCCCCAGGGACTCAGACATGCCCTTCTGAGATCTGGCATTGACTGTCCCTTCTTAATGGAAAGTCACCCCTCCTTTAGCTCCTGCCTCCCTGCAGAAACCATAAGCCAGGGAGGCAATGATGGCTCTTTGTTACGGGCCTCAGATGTCCCTTGTGAGCACTAGGAAACAGGCTGAAACCAAAGCCATCTATTCATTTCACCCACATCACTGAGCAGCCCCCCGTAGAAGTAACTCCCTGCCTTTACCACCCTGATTTAGGGGCAGGCTGGTGTGGTTGATGGGAAAGGCTTCTTTCCTTGCTCCCACCACCGTGTGCCTCAGCCAGCCAGCCCCACCAGTCCAGAAGTGCTTCTGGGGTAACAGAGTGAGGACACAAAACATCCTTTACATGTGCCCAGGCTGGTGCTTTGCTGAATACTCCCTCTCAGTTCACCTCCAGCAGACCCAACCAGCCTTCTGCTCTGCTTACTCTGGGCATGTGAAAGAATTTACCATCTTTTAATAGAAGCTGCTCCCCGAATAAGGGAGCCCTAAAATTTTATGAGCCACTCTTCCTCATTGCAGCTCAGCTGATAAAATAATGCTAAACATGGAAAGAAGTCAGTAGTCCTCTACTCCAAGAAGTCTCCAAGCACTTCCCTGGAAGTGCTTATTAGCCCTTATCTATGTGTATTTCAATGGGAACCAGTCACCTGGCACCTTCAGCCTCCTCTGGCACTCCTACATCACTTTCTAACTCAATAAATTCACTTACTTTCACCCAAGAATCCTCTAAATCCAATGTATGGAAGGAAAGATAGGAAATTTAGTGCCAGAGAGTGCAAGAGTGTAAGGCAACAGCTCCTCCTTCCAGCAGCAGGTTTATACTGCTCATAAAACCTTTCCCTTCCAGGTCTTCCAGCCCCAAAAGGCTCCTACCAAGCCACACAGCTGTGATGGGAATGCAACTAGCCAGGATGAGAATGGGACTACTCCAGCCACCTCCTCCATACCTGAAAGTACATTTCCACCAGCTCATCTTCCTGCATAAGATAGTAGAGCCTTCCTGCCTGCAGCCATGCCTCTGCTGCTTTCACAGTCTCCTCAAGGTCAATGAAGATCCTTAGACTCTGTTTGGTGCAGTCCAGGGACTGTCTCAAAGCCCTGTGATGGTAACAGGCAAAAAGCCATTGCAGAGAAATCGCAGGACACCCCCGGCAGTCAGCTGCAAAGCTACCACAACACCTCCCCATTGGCAGTCCTCTCTTCTCCTCTTACAGTTGCCAAAGGTTAGAAATGGACAGCCACAGCTCTGAGCAATGCGTCCTGGTAAAACTGCGGAAGTGTCCATGCTTTAGTGCACGTGTGTGCACCATCTGGCATGCTCAGACCAGCCTGGGAGCCCCCTGCTCATCACAGCCCTAAGGCAGCCTGCTCCCAGAGAGGGGCTCCCCACCCCTGCTCGTTTCAGCCAATAAAGAGGATTTTGTCCAGGTCATCTGCAAACCCTATATGCCCCCCTACACTAAACCCCAAAGTCACTCCCAGCTACGCATGGGAGTACAGGCAGGGAATGCTTGCTCCTTCATTTCCCAGACAGCGTCCGGCACCCGAACCCACGTCTCAGCCTGCTGTTTGTCCCTTGGTGCAGCCAAAAGAGGCAGAGCTGTGCTACATGTGCAAGACCTTATAGTCCCCTTTTTAAGCCCCTGGTCACTAGAGGACAAAGGGACAAGCAGCAGGATGAGCCAGCAGGTTGGACAAACTGCCTGCAAAAGGCAGCTGTGGTGAAAGGGGCGCTGGGCAGTGCCCAGGTCATGTTTGTTTGCTTGGTGTCTCGCCTGCTGGCAACTGGGCTCCAGCTGTCCTTCCAGTCCAGGGAATGGGCGCTTTGTGCTCTTAAATAGCACCGTTCACATGACAGGCGTCTGCTTCCTAAATTCCTTCCCTCTGAACTCACTGTGACCTACCATGGGAAGGTTAACATCCAAGTTAATGACAGCCCCTGCCCATTTGTCCTTCTGGGACATGGTGGAGTGGAGTTAGCTCTCCACTGTTTGACACATTTGCCTTCAAAGACTGAAGAAAGTCTGTGGTCTGCCCAGGTCTCTCTCACTCCCTTCCCACCTAATCTAATCAGTCACCTGCATGTGCCAAGCGGGAGATTGAAAGGTGAGCTGATACAGGGTCTTAAGTACCTCCCTGGGGAAAACACTCTGCAGAGATAGGAAGGGCAGGCTCAGCGGCTGGAGGCTGAAGCCAGACATTCAAATAACAGATAAGGAACCTATTTTTACTGGTGAATGGTGATTAATCACTGGAATAAGCCTCCAAAGGAAGTGATGAATTCCCTGTCCCTGGGTCCCCTCTGATCAAGGCTGGAGGTCTCTCTGGAAAACCATGTTTGGCCAGACCTCAATTCTGCCCCAGCTAACAGCCTGGCACTTGCCCAGCTGTCGCAGCGCTCTGGGTGACATTGAACCCTTGCCCTCTTCACCGCACAGTGAGAGCTCACAAACCTCAGCAGCACATTAACCAGCAGCCTGCCTGCGGGGCAGCTAGAGCAACCTCTCTCCCGGGACACCCCAGGGCAGCCACCGCTCTTGCTTTGGGTGAGCAAGGACCCCACTCTAACAACATCTAACAGCCATGGACAGGACTTACTTGGATGTGCTCAGAGCCTGGTAGAGCTGGCTGAGGGTCTGCCGGGCATTGCCTTCCATCTCTCTGTCCTGGAGCTGCTGTGCCAACGATACCCAGTGCTCATGGTAGGTAATGCAGGCCTGGAGATCGGGGGACACTTTGCTGTAGAAATGGCAGAGAGACTCAGTGATGTGAAGCTGACCTGCACAGTACAGGGAAGGGAAAATGACAGGTCAGAGGGCTGCGTGAGGGACCTGGCAGGGCGCTGCACAGAGGTGAACGCTGCCCTGGTTCCCACCAGCAAGGCTGTACTCACTCCTCACGTTATGCCACTTCAGGGCAAAACCCAGCGCCAGTTCGTAACAGAGTTTGCCATCTTCCATCCTCTGCCTGCTCACCATGGCCTGCGCTAGCCACAAGAGAACCCGTGCCAACTCCATCTCCAGGTCTTCGCTGCCCTGGAGCTCAGCATAGAGCTGAACTGACTGGAGCAGGTAGAGCTCAGACAGCTGGCTCGCCCCGTGCCAGAAGCTCAGCTGCCCCAGGTTAGCCAGGGCGATAGCCTGGTTCCTCTTGTTCCCGGTCTCCTTGGCTTTGTGCAGGGCTCGGAGGTAGTGCTCTGCAGCCTTCTGCACCTGCCCTTCTCCTTTGAGGGCAATGGCCAGGAGATTGTGCACAGCTCCACCCTGAGTCACACTGTCCGTCCCATGCAGAGAGCGCAAGAGCTGCCACATGATGTCTGCAGCTGGGCCCGGCTGGCTGTTGAGGACATACATCCACCCCAAGGAGAGGGAAGACTCGAAAGCCTCCTCCTCGCCCATCAGTCTGCTGAGGGTTACGGCCGTGGCTGCGTAACAAACCGCCCCATCCAACACGCCATGCTGGAGGTACATCCTGGACAAGATGGCACACAGCGTCCTCTGGGTGGGCGCAGCTTTGCTCTCACAGGAGAAATGCAGTGCTTGCTTGAGATAGAAACAAGCCAGCGCTGGGATGCTGCTCCTCTCCACTTGGCTTCCCAGGAGTCTGGAAGTGTTTTGGAGGATGAAGCCAGCTCTCCAAATGGGTGTCGGTGCCCCCTTGAGGCCACTGGGAACAAACAACCTGGCAGAGGCCAACGCAATATTTGGCAAGTACTTCTTGTCATAGAGGTAGCTCAAGATGGGGGTGGCATCCAGTGGCGCAGAACTAGTGTCTGCGCTGAGTAAAGTGGTGGTGAGACATTGAAGATGCTCGGTAAAGGGCAGAACTTCATCGGTTTTTCCTAGTTGTAGGAAGAGCTTGACAATAAGAAAGCAGACCCGAGCCTCCAAGGGTGCATTACCCACAGCAATGGCTTCCTTCAGAACATACATCATGACTTCCAGCTCATTCTCTGAGCTGAAAGAGCGGCCAGGCAAGCAGACAAGCAAGGCCACCATTTTCCCTAGCAAGGAGGAGAACTTGTGCTTCATGTTCTGTTTCAAGTAGATGGAGGCAAGGTTCACGTGCAATGCAGCCAACAGGGGCAGGTCCCCAAAACCCCTGTCCAGGATGCTCATGGCTTCCTCAAAGTAGACTCGAGCCTGGGAGAACTTGACCTTTTTGATGCAGAGCTTACCCAAGAGGAAACAGAGCCTGACATGAGCCCAAACTGAATGAGTCCTCTTGGCCCAGTTCCTAGATGTCTCAAGGTACAAAACCAGTTCGTCCTCGTCAGAGAAACCATAAAAAGTGGAGTTGAGAAAGGAAAAACTGAGATCATAGAGGCTTTGAAAACTGGACACATAACTGTCTTGGTTAAGGAACGTCAATATAGGGTCAAAGACATCAGCATCTTCCATGTGTCCAGCATTCAGGTCAATAAAAAACTTGGGATCATCAAAATCATCCAGCTTCTCCAGGAGGACATCTTCCAGCGTAGTGGGGGCTGATTCACTCCCTGGGCTAGACAGCTCAGAGGTGCTAGTTGTAGCCAAGCCATTTATTTCCTCCCAAGACTGGAGCAGCTGGATATCTTTACAGCCACGGAGAACAGCCTCTGGAAGGGACAGGCAAATGACAGTGGGATGATTCCTCATGTCAAAATTCACCCTCAGAAGTCATCATAAAAGCATCCCATTCTGTCGCCTCCACATACTCACCCGATGGCACTTTCGGGAACATGGCTTTAGGTTCAAAACCATCTACTCAAGAAGACAAACAGAAAACAAAAAGCCCAAAGCCTTGGTCAGTGTTAATGTGCAGACACAGTGCTCAAACTTTATAGAGATCTCCTGCTGCTCTGCTAAACCCTGGACCCATATGTGGGAGAGCAGGTTTACTTCTGGCCGCAGGCACCACACACAGCTGCAGTTTCAACCCCTCTGTCTGCTGGGGCTTGGCTCTGTGCAAGACAGTGGAGAACAGCTTATAGCTGGTGGCAAGGTGAACACAGGTAACGTTATAGTTACCTGGGAACTAGCAGCTCTTATTTTTCACAGTAGGGTTTTATCAGCTCTGTCTCTCTTAAGATCTTTGTTGTGTCTATTCGGAGGTTCAAGTTTGTGTGTATCTCTGACAGGCTCTACCTCAGGCTCATTGCACCTGAGCTGGCTGGTCTGGGAGGTCCCCTGAACCCCAGGGGATCCCAGACCTAACCCTGCATGGCCACATTGTGCTTCTGGGTAGTGAGAAGGCAAAAAATAGAGACAGAGAAATTAGCTGTGGTCCAAAAGCCACACAGCAAGCATAGAAAAACTGAGAAGAGCACCCAGGAACCCTGATCTCCTGGCTCCTGCTATGGGCGTGGAAATGATGTCACCTGCTGTGCATCCCCTGAGGTATATTGAGATATACACCCAAAGGTCAGACAGCAGTTGGGGACTTGCTGTAGGCAGGGACCTACAGCCAGGATCAGTCAAGACCAGCATCTGCTGGGGTGAACCACAGCTGAGGACCTGCCCTGGAAGCAGAGAAGACCTCTACAAACTGCAGCATGGCAGGGCGCAGCTCTTGAGGGTATCTACAACCTCCATGACCAAGCTTGGAGGCCATCTCAACCACAGCAGTTGTCTCCCCTGCAAAGCCCCGAGCAAGGAGGTCTCTAGACACTGCCCAGTATTGCTCTCCATGGGGAGCCATGGGGCTGGATACTTGAGGAGAGGGGAAACTCACCCAGCCGGTACACAGAGGTGATGTCAGTGCGTGCCAGGTCACCGAGGAGGGTGACGAAGTGCTGCTCACCACCATTGCAGGGGATGCGCAGGAGGGTTGATTTTTCTTCTTCACTTAGAAACACCAAGCCCTTTCCCCTAGGTTGAGGCAGACATCAGGGGGAAACAGTCAGTGTCTCCCCATCCCCTGACACATCCCCATCCACTGTCCTGTGGGATGGGCTTTCCCACCCCTCCTCCCACCAGAAAAGCTATGCTGCAGGTGAATACAAAAGTCTGGACACCTTCCCCATCAGGGCTCTCAGATCCAGGTTCTCCATGGAGGAACTGACGGGTACCAGAAGAAGGGACCTATTGGTCTTTTTTGTCTCCAGAAGTTCTTTCTGAGGCCAGGGCATCATCTGATCACCTCTCTGTTCTCTGTAGTGCCAGATAAAAGTGCCTAAGAATTACTTTGACTGACCTGATCCAGGAAAGCCTAACAGACCTAGCAACAGTTTAAGACCTCATCCTCCCATACACACGCTTGGAGGAGAAGCCTTTTTGGATGGGTATTGAACCGGAGTTACGTCTTTAACCCACCAACACAGACAACTGCCCAGGTCATCAGAATGGGGTTGTGTCATCTTCCCTCCCCAGACAACTCTTGTCTGTGTCCTTGGGAGGGTGTTTAATCCTGCTCAGTGAGGAACCGTGCCGCTGGCTGGTCTGCCTTGACATCCCATAGAAAGCTAAGGGGCAGAAGGAAGACAAGCAGGACTTGGTTTCCTTAGCAGTGATCGCTCCCCCCAACCTTGCCAGACCCACAGCCCCTCAGACAGAGCTACAAAGTCAAGAACATTTCTAGGTGGAACTGTGAAGCCAGCTTGTCTGGTACACGGGTGTCCTGGGCTGCCTTAGTGTAGAGGCAGGTTTAGCCCAAGGACAGATCTGCTCCTCTCCAAGAATCACCTGCGGCAAGTGAAATACAACTGCTTTGTGTGGGCAGAGACTCCTGCAGCCTGCTGGCAGCAGAGCCCGGCCAGAGCTTCTCAGCAGCCTCAAACGCAGGTTTTGCAAAGCAAATTACCTGCCCTGGACTCTCAGGTGGCCTTGAGTTGTGACTTGGAGTCTTCCCTTCGTTTTGTCCTGAGTTTAATTTAATCTAGATGGCAGCAGTAAACTTACAGAGGTTCACAAGCCTCAGGATTTGTGTATCGGGTTGGGACAAAGCCGATGCTCCCAGTGCTGAGAGATTTGCCCACAAACCATGGAAGTCCTGGAATGAAGAACCCGATGACTTCTATGCTGTCTCCTTTGGAGAAACTCAGTTCATCCCATGCTGCTCCTCTGTGGTCCTCTGTGGCTGTGCACTTGCCTTTGACTGAGAAACGAAGGCAAACAAGGGCATTTCAGTGTGAGGCCACTGTTAAAACTTCCTCACTGGAAAAGACTTGGGCAAGGAGAGACCATGATTTCAGTTTGAGAAAGCTGCGTCTCTAACCCCTAAGATTTACTGTGCTCTCGGACTCAGATCTTTGCAGTTTCTTCTTAAGAAGAGGATTATAATAAAAAATACAAGAGAGACAGATAAACACCACGCAGCCAAAGACTGAAACCTTTGACAGCTACAGTATGAAAGATGGCTGGAAATACGGAGCTTCACAGAAGCTGCACTTTCTCAACTCCCTGCCAGGAGTGAAATCTTTACCAGTGCAAATGTCTATCACACTACATGCCAAGTTCACGCCTGCAGTGACCGCCCATGACCAGCATGCTCTGAACAGTGCCCATCTCCAGGCAAGAATGGCCTGGGGCTAATGGGTGAATAGCGGGCACAGGTTTCATGTTCAATTATTTAAAACTTCAGTCCTGAAAGAATTAGAAGAGAGATAAAATTGCAGTAGAATAGAAAAACCCGGTGGCAGAAGGGTGCCACCAGCAGCCCTCTGTACTCTGTGTTCCTCAGCTCGCCCTTCAAAGTACATGCAATTTGCAAGTTCTGTTTGTCATTCAAGAGAGTCCAAAGATACAGTATTCCCTTAGAGCACCTTGCAATGGAGTGTCATTGCCAGGACAAGAGATGGGCCCTTTGCATTTGTGGCCAAACTTAGTTTTGCAAGAGCCATGCCCTTCCCTGGGAAGGGCAGCTGTGTTACGTGGGCATTACTCACCAATTGGCTGAGAGGTCGTCCCGCTGATCTCCTGAGAGATGCCAAAACTCACAGCGTAATTCTTCAGGAACCACCTGCAAGGCAAAGGGGAGCCACACTGGTCCTCACTGAGCAGGCCAGCATGGTCTCACACAAGCAGGACAGATGTTCTGTCCCCTGGGAGCGCCAGAGCTGCTATGGAGCATGGCCAGCACGGCCAGCCCAGTAGTTCCTCATAGCGGTGTTATTGGGCATGGAGGGCAGTTTGCACCTCACGACTGCGGCCTCACACCACATGGTAAGAGCAGGATAAATTTGCCAGGCTGTGAAGAGGATTTCACCGTGTTAAGTACAAGAGGAGCTGCAGGTGTCTTTGAGGCTCAGCCAGGTGTCCAGTGTGAGGCCCCACTTTGACTGGCATTGCCCAAGTCTCGGGCTATGCTTTTTCTCCCAATTATTCACCTGTAAATTACAAATAATCTCCTGTATGACCTAAATCAATATCATACAAGAATGATATCTGAAGTATGTCCTTGCCCTGCCCCATTAACAAGACCTGAATTGGTTCCGGTGGTTGTCTTTATGCATAACATATATCCTCACAAAATTGTGTAGCCTTGTCCATTGCCAGAGGCAGGAGCAGTTTCTCAGTCCAGGCTTGGTGCCAGCTCAGGCATCAGGATCAGGAAAGAATCTTGCCTTAAGCCCTATTAATTGGCCAGTCTACTTACTGGTAAAATGGGTGAGGTATTGGCTCTAGAGCTGTCACAGGCACCAGGCCTCGTCGACCTGTCAGTAAGGACATCCCTTCCCACTTGGACTCCTCTCCAACTTTCTTCACATGGATCAGCTCATCCTTGCAGAGCTGCAGGCCTTCCTCTCCCTCCTGCTCTGGCTGCCAAGCACCAGGCACTGCTCTGGAAAAAAAGTTACCTGCAGATAGAAAGAGTCATGCCCAGGTCAATGGCATCAGCGCAAGACATAGCCCAGTGCAGGGCTCCAACACAGCCCTGCTGAGATGCTTTTGAGGAACTCCTGACATATACAGTCCCTTCTCACCTTCCTGGAGTAGCAAACCCATATATATGGTGGCCAAGCAATCTTCGTCCACAGTAACTCTGATCTCTGTGTCTTCCATCAGAGCACAGTTTAGCCAGTATTCCTGGTCAAAGAGAAGCTGCTCCAGGCAGCTGCCCACGTACCCTGAGAAACCAAGATGGAAAGCAGTGTTAGCACCCTCCTTCACTGGGCAGGATGAAGTGCTCTTTGGATGTCTCCTGGTCTGCCATCTGCAACCACGCTGTGAGGCAACAGCCTTTAATTCTGTCTCCATCCCCAAAACGCAATGGAAGGATTACCCAAAAGGCGTCCTCCTGGGTCTCTCTCACTAATCCAGTGGTTTCATAAACCTGTAGAGAGACACCAAGGTATTCTAATTCATATTCTGCACCTGTCCACCCTGTTATGCTAATGGTTCTTTTGGTGTCAAAGAATGTGTTCTCCAAAAATTCTCACGCTGTCTGTTTAGGTGTCCCACACCTTGAAAGCATTACCTAAGGTCAGATATGTGGAAAACTTCCAGACTTCTTCTAGGGTTTTGAAGGTGAGGAGGAACCGATCCTCATGTGCTTGCATACAGACCAGCCTGGCTGACAGCTCCTACACGTGGAAGACAAAGCAAGATTAAGGGATGGTTCTCGGACTCTGACAGGGGGTGTCCTTTGTCAGTGTGGGAATAATATTACACCCTGGAATGAGACTAGGCACTCATTTATTAGCGTAGTTGAGACTGAAGCTGTGCCTGGGGTTAAGGGGAGGGTGCTCCAGCCAGCTGAGTCCTTCAGCCAGGGGAAATGGAGCACCCACAGTGACAACTCCCCCTGGTGCAGCAGTGGAAGGGTGAAGAAGCTCCACGTCCTCCTCCAAATGTTTTCCCCTGTGGCATACACCAGAACCACTGTGCTTTTGAAACCCAGACACCTGAACCACACCACGCGTGGGTTAACGTTCAGTCGGGACAGGCACAGTTTCCAAACTGCAGCTCTGAGGCTGACAGCCCTAACCATGCCTCAAGGGGGAAGCTCTCCTTTCGCTGTTGCTGGCACTGGTATGTCTGCATTGTTCCAGATCTTCTGGGAAGCTCTGCAGGGAGCCCTGAGTGGCAAAGGCCTTAAAAACCAGCAGGGAAGGAGAGCTCAGTCCAGGAAACATCTCTAAACCTGTAGTGATTTTTCTATGTGAAGCCCAATACTCTGAGAACCCCTGTGCATGTCCAAAGATGGCACCTCCACCAGGGACCGGAGTCTGGCACACAGCTTTGGTGATTCCAGCGCTGTGAAATGTCGGTGACTTAGACTCACCTGAGGGCTATCAGCATGATCCCTCAGGCAGCTCAGACACCCCAAAATGAGCTCCTGACACGAGGCTCAGCTTTGCATCTGCCTCTCACCTATTACCAGTTAATTTCCCCCATCATTCCAGCCCCCTCCAGAGTCCCTGTGTGCCGGAACACACCCCACAGTGGCTTTGGAGGAACTTCTCTTTCTTGGCTGGGGTTGGTGTCCCATCACACATCCCATCACACCAGCAGCCTCCCAGTAGATGGTCTGCCCTGCCAGGCTGGGGCTCCTACCTTGAAGAGGGCACAGACATCTCTGTCATCACTCTCCAGGGCCCACAGCTTCTTTCTCGCTGCTTCCTGGAGCTGGGAATTGAGGCACCGTGAGGAGCGGCTCTCAACGGAGAAGAAGAGTGAAATCTCTTGAAAAGGAAAGGCACAGGGTTAAGAGGGAGAAGGAGCTCTGTGCCACACGGAGCTGCCTCTTCCGCACTGCCTCCCTGCAGCCAGCCCCACCAGTGCCCCCAGCCCTCGCCCGGCTGCAGTGCCAAAACACCACAAACCCAGCCCGTCATATCCCTCCGCCAACAAAGTTGAAAAACTCAAGGAATGACAGGGGGTCAATTAGCTGCGGTGCCAGGCCCTGCTGCATTCGACCACTGGAAATCTGGGTGATGCTAAAGGCAACATCTTACCTGGTGGAAAGCCCTCCCCAACAGCCAGCAGCACCGAGGAGGTGTCCGGCGAGCCTTCTGCTGCCTCGGTAGCAGAGTTGCTTGGCTCCAACGCTACAGCCTTACCTAGCAAGGAGGGGGGGACACAGAAGAGCTGCTGTAAAATTTTGCGGCAGAGGTCTATGATATTCTGCCCAACTATGCCCCCCGAAAGCAAAGCCCGTGGGTTGCACTGCAGATCTGGCTGGGGATTGTGTGAATCTGCTGTCACTCTACAATCATGCTCAAGGCTGGAAGCAAGATCCATGGGATTGATGTGTCCTACCTACACAATACCCTTCACGACTGGCTTCTCTCTGGTGCTGGCATGGCTTTGAAATGAGAGGACTTTCCCTCCTTGCTCTTGGGAAAGACCCTCACTGAGCAGATCCACTAGAAACATCATCCCATGACGCAGAGATTTTTTTGGAGGAGATGTCAGAGCAAGAGCACTTCCCCAGCGCGGGAGAGCCAAGGGCTTGAAAAACTCTTTGCTCATCAATTTGACAATCAAAATGAGATTTTCTTCCCTGCCTGCTCTGATCGGTATCTGAAATCCAAGCTGCATTTTCTCTGCTTCACACATCGTCAACTATTGCCATAAAGGATTCGGGAACTGAAACTTTAGCTGGTAATTACGTTAATGAAGTCTGAGGCACATAAAAATCCAGCTTGCTCTTCCACAGCTGTATTGGCTGTAGATGGATAACAAGATTAAAAACCAATTTTTGTCAGTAATCAGATTGGACTTGTAAGACAAACGTGTACCCAGAGATCTGGAGCTGGAATGTGCAGCGGCTTTTGTAAGTCACTTCTGTGACCATAGCTATACTCTACAGCTCTTTTTATTGAGCCAGCTTTGCTAGTCAGTCAAATAAACTCTTATTTGCACACAGAATTATAATCCTTATTTATAGTTAGCAGTGGAAAAGAATGGCTCAAGGCTGGACATGTAATGAATGAGCTTTTCTTTGAAAGAAAAGGCTCTACATTTCTCAACAGCTGATTTAAACACCCTTAACAAAGGACTTCATCCAGCAACTCCGTCCCCTTCCACACACAGGGGAAACGGAGACAGGAAAGCAAAAGGAGCCAGAGGCAGAGCTAAACCGAGCTGGCTCCTGCCTGGGCTGGGCTTGCCTGCCAGCTGCTTCACTCCTCCCTCCCTCCTCTCCTCCCTGCATCCCGGCAGACCCCGGTGGGCTCCACGGGGTTCAGCAGAGGCCGGTGGGCAGTGGCTGGGTCCCCCTTCCCCAGGGACGGGTACCTGATGCCATGGTCTTCTCCCACCACCATTTTCCCTGGCGCTCGGCTGCGGTGCGCTGTAGGTGGTCCCAGCGGGGCAGGAGCACGGATGAGCGGGGACAGCAGGAGTTACACTCTTCACCTGGGGAAGACGGGTGGTGGGCAGCGGCGTTTGGATCCCCAGCAGAATGCTCCCTGCCCAAGGGGTCTCCACTTGATGTGCTGAAGGAGGTGGCAGGTCGGACACCGCTCATGCCACACCTGCCAGCGGCATGACAAAGCATGCTGGTGGGTCTCCGCAGAGCCAGGCAGGGGCCAGGGCTTGCTCGGGTGAGAGGAGAAATGGGTTTGTTCCCCGCTGCACTCGTCGATTCAGTGTTTATTTCTGTTTGGGCCAGGCTCAGAAAGGGAACTGGGAGCTTTTTCGAGAGACCAATTGAAACTGCTGGTGGGGAGTTGTTCCCAGTTGTGCCAGTGACTCATTTACCTCCCCGGTCCTGAAATATTTGGTAACAGCGGGCAGGAAACAGCCTCAGCCTGGAGCTGAGCACGAGCTGAGCCCCCGGCGCTCGGGGCTGCACTCCTGGCAGCCAGGGCTGAGGCACTGGTGGTACCCGCTGGCACCGGCTCTCCCAGGGGACACGTCGCCACAGCCACTGGCCCTGAGCCACCTCCCTCCTCCCGCCTGCTAGCGCAGCCCCGTTAGCTCACGCGGCCATGCCAGTATGGGAATCACGCCTCAGGTGCCGGCAGCACCCCATGGGCTCTGCAAGCCTTGGGATGCTTGGAGTTCTCCTGGGCAGCAGGACACGGGTGGCACGGGGGATCCTGAGAAGCCAAAAGCATGGGAACAAACCAACCCCCTGAGTCATCCTCTCCCCTCCCTGGCCAAAATGCCTCCTTCCCCACGCACCTAAATCTAGTGCCATAGCAAGTGCCTAGCAAGAGGAGGGGACAACAGTGGCCATCTCGGGAAAGGCAGGCAGGAAGCCAAAATGAGCAGTGCTCAGCGCCGGAGTCTCCCCAGCGGCCCCGTCGTCAGCGGGGTGAGCTCTGCAGCCACAGGTCTCGCAGCTCCGCTCGGACAGAGCAGTGGGGTATCCCCACGGATAGCTTACCTGTGCACCCCAGGGACAGGTCCTGGTGCCAGGGGGTCCCCAAGCAGCAGCCCATGTGTCCAGCAACACGGGCAGCCCCGAGGCGGCGGGCTGCGGCTGCGCTGGCAGGGGCGAGCGTGGCGCTCGCTGCCCAGCCGGCACCGCGGCTCGGCCCCAGCCCTGGCCACAATGCACAATGCGCCTTTTGACCGGGCACCGTCTGCCGGCGAGGCGGGGGCGATGGTCACAGAGTCAGAGAATGGTTTGGGTTAGAATCATAAAATCCTAGCATCGTTTAGGTTGGAAAAGACCTTTAAAATCAACAAGTCCATCCATAAACCTAAGACTGCCAAGTCCACCACTAAACCATGTCCCTAAATGACACATCTACACACCTTTTAAATGCCCCCAGGGATGGTGACTCAACCACTTCCCTGGGCAGCCTGTTCCAATGTTCGATAACCCTTTCAGTGAAGAGTTTTTTCCTAATGTCTAATCTAAACTTCCCCTGGTGCAACTTGAGGCTGTTTCCTCTTGTCCTACTGCTTGTTACTTGGGAGAAGAGACCAACCCCCACCTGGCTACAACATCCCAACGTCCTTTCAGGTAGTTGTAGAGAGCAATAAGGTCTCCCCTCAGACTCCTTTTCTCCAGACTAAACAACCTCAGGCACTCCTGATAAGACTTCTGCTCCAGACCCCTCACCAGCTTTGTTGCCCTTCTTTGGACACGCTCCAGAATCTCTATGTCACTCCTGTAGTGAGGGACTCAAAACTGAACACAGTATTCAAGGTGGGGCCTCACCAGTGCTGAGTGCAGGACAATCACTTCCCTAGTCCTGCTGGCCACACTATTCCTGATACAGGCCAGGATGCTGCTGGCCTCCTTGGCCACCTGGACACACTACTGGCTCATATTCAGATGGCTGTTGACCAACACCTCCAGCTCCTTTTCCGCCAGGCATCTTTCCAGCCACTCTTCCCCAAGCTTGTAGCGCTGCGTGGGGTTGTTGTGACCCAAGTGCAGGACCCGGCACTTGGCCTTGTTGAACCTCATAGCATTGGCCTCGGCCCATTGATCCAGCCTGTCCAGATCCCTTTGTAGACTCTTTCTACCCTGAAGAAGATCAACGCTCTCCCCCAACTTGGTGTTGTCTACAAACTTACTAAGGGGCACTTGATCCCCTCAGCTGGATCATTGATAAAGATATTAAACAGAACCAGCCCTGACAAACAATACTGAACCCTGGGGAACACCACTTATGATCAGTCACCAACTGGATTTAACTCCATTCACCAGAATTCCTGGGGCCCGGCCATACAGCCAGTTTTTTACCCAGCAAAGAGTGCATCCATCCAAGCCACGAGCAGCCAGTTTTTCCAGGAGAATGCTATGGGAAACAGTGTCAAAGGCTTTACTAAAGTCCAAGTAAACAACATCCACAGCCTTTCCCTCATCCACTAAGCAAGTCGCCTTGTCGTAGAAGGAGATCAGGTCAGTCAAGCAAGACCTGCCTTTAATAAACCCATGCTGACTGGGCCTGATCACCTGTACATGCCGGGTGATAGCACTCAGTATGATCTGTTCCATAACCTTACCCAGCACCAAGCTCAGACTGACAGACCTGTAGTACTTTGGATCCTCCTTCCAGCCCTTCTCATAGATGGGCATCATATTTGCTAACCTCCAGTCAGCCGGGACATCCTCAGTTAGCCAGGACTGCTGAGAAAGGATGGAAAGTGGCTTGGTGAGCACTTCCACCAGCTCCCTCCTTGGGTGGGTCCCATCCAGCCCCGGAGACTTGTTTGTGTCTCTGGTGTGGTGTAGCAGGTCGCTAACCATTTCTCCTCGGGTTATGGGAGCTTCATTCTGCCCTGCATCCCTATATTCCAGTTCAGGAGGCTGGGTACCCACAAAACAATCCTACTACTAAGGACTGAGACAAAGAAGGTGTTAAGGACATCAGCCTTTTCCTCATCCTTTGTCAGTGTTTCTCCCTGCATCCAATAAAGGATGGGGATTCTCCTTTGCCCTCCTTTTGCTGTTAATGTATTTTTAGCAGCCTGCTCCTTCACCTTGAAGATTTATTTCTGGAAGAATGTCCAGCCTTCCTGGACTTCTTTGCCCTTCAGGACTGCCTTCCAGGGGACTCTGTCAATCAGGCCAAGGTCTGCCCTGCCATACTGTCCAAGGTGGCAGTTCCGATAACCCCATTCCTTATTTCTCCAAGAATCAAAAACTCTGTTATTTCATGATCGTTATGCCCAAGACAGCCTCCAACCATCATATCACCTACAAGTTCTTCTCTATTTGCAAACAACAGGTCCAGCGGTGCACCTTCCCTATTTGGCTTACTCACCGGCTGTGTCAGGAATTTATCTTCCACACACTCCATGAACATCCTAGACTGTTTCCTCTCCACTGTATTGTATTTCCAGCAGACATCTGTAAGTTGAAGTCTCCCAAGGGACCGTTAAAGACCTTGTTCCAACTCCCTGCCCTGGGTAGGGACACTTCCCACTAGACCAGGTTGCTCCAAGCCCCATCCAACCTGGCCTTGAACATCTCCAGGGATGGGGCAGCCACAGCTTCTCTGGGCAGTCTGTTCCAGTGTCTCAACACCGTCACAGTAAACAATTTCTTCCTGATATCTAATTTAAATCTACCCTCTACCGTTTTAAAACCATTGACCCTGTTCTGTCACTACAAGCATCTCTCCATCCTTCTTATAAGCCCGCTTTAGGTATTGAAAGATTGCAATAAACTCTCCCCTGAGCCTTCTCTTCTCAGCCTTTCTTCCTAGGAGATGGGTTCCAGCCCTCCAATCATTTTCATGGCCCTCCCCTGGATTGACTTTAACAGGTCCATGTCCTTCTCATGATGGGGGCTGCAGAGCTGGATGCAGTGCTCTGGAGGGCTCTCATCCCGCTGGCTGGACTCGTTGCCCTGTGCTGGCCCCGCCGTTGCCCTGGGCTCTGCTCTCGCCCTTGCCTTTGTCGCCGGGCCCACGTGGCACATTCCTCTCATTCCTCCCGCAGCCGTGGCATGGGGAGCCCTGCAGTCTGCCAAGCCCGCCCCAGCTCCCATCCGGCCCCTCTGGAGAGCTTAAACGCTGATCTCCCACCACCTCCAAAGGCAACCCTCTTCCTGATGCCACTGCAAGTGCCTGACTCACCTGCAGGGACACGCCGCTGGGGCTTGTCCAGCATCCTCCATCCAGGGCTGGCTGCGCAGCCGTTCCTGGACCACCTTCCCGCCTGGCTGAGCCGGCGCTCTCCCCGTCTCACGGTGAGGGCAGCTGGCAGCACCGCCTGCTCCACGCCAGCCTCAGCGGAGCAGAGCTAGGTCCAGGCGAGCCGCAGATGAGTACTCTGCAAGCACAGACACTGTGGGCTCCTGCGGGGCCAGCGGGGCTCATCTCATCTCTGAGATCCCAACGGTCTGAACCCCAGATGCGCACACCAGGAGGGACCGATTTGGCTGCTGTGCGGGATCC